>JAODAL010007598.1:0-123914 GCA_025379985.1 Phyllomedusa bahiana
AGTCAATGTCCATGAAACTAAATGGGGTTTTGAAAAGACCCTTTTTCCGGCACTTTTTAAATGGGGGGGTCAGCATTTTGGGGGGCCATGCGTGGCCCGGGAAGGTATTCAAGCCCATTAACAAAAATGGGGGTTTAAAAGCCCCTTTTTTTCCGGCATTTTTTTAAAATTGGGGGTAAAGGGGTTTTTGGGGGGCTCATGCTGTGGCCCGGACGGGTATAGTCAATGTCCAGTTCAATAAAAGGGTGGATGAAAGATCCTTTTTGCTGCATTTTTTAAAGTGGGGTCATGCATTTTTGGGGCTCATGCGCTTCTGGGGAGGGGGTTTTCAATGTCCATTCAATAACATGATTTTTAAAATCAACTGCCTTTTTAATTTGGGGTGTGCGGTTTAAGGGTCAGGCTGTGGTAAAGACGGAAAAAAAAGGTTGTGACTTTTTTTCTGTGCTTTTTATAACCAAGTGTGTCCCAAAGATGTAGCACGTATCCATTTGCTGTTGTGGATTTTAATTTTCAGCTTCCCCAGCCTTTTTTTGGGTGTAATAATGAAGGTGTTGTTCCCTCTCCCATGACTTTAAGGGTCATCGCGCAAAAGATGCTCCTATAAAAAAACCTTATCGTTTGCGGCCGACTATCGACTATCGTCGATCTCGATAGCCAACGAAAATCGCTCAACCTACACCCACTCAAAACCCGGGGACCACCAAAAAAAGAGTCTTTTTACAACCATCTCTGTTACATCTGTTAGCCATTTTTAAATCCAACTACACATGTTATTCCCCAATGGATTTTAATTTGCCCAATAAACGCTTATGAAGGACAGCATCAAACATCTTTGCAAAGTATAAAAACACTACATCCACAGCCGCCCCGCTATCCAGACTTCTACCCACCTCTTCATAAAAAAGATCAGGGTTTGGGCTGACAAATTTTGTCCTTTGTAAAAAAAAGTTGGAAAACACTTTTTAATGTTTTTAAATCAGCAACAATTCCTGTATATAGTCCCTTTGAACCCTAAAAAGTTTTTACACAATAGATGTTAAATTACGGTCCCATAATTACCTGTCAAACTTGGAGCCATTTTTTTAAGTGGGAACTTTTTGCCTTGGCCAGTTACTGGCACTATACCAGTTACCAAGAATCTCTAAATATTTTAAGGGGGGAACGATAACCGAGCTGAGCTCTTTGAGAACTCTTGTGTTGCCATGGGCCTGAACCTTTTCCATTCTTTATTTAACTTCTTGGAGCATGTTACACTAACCAATTAATATATCAATGAAGTTTAAATGCGTCACGCTTCATCCCCACGGCCCTGCCCCCCATCTGACTGCAGCTTTTAGTAATGATACTACCTCATCACTTTTCCCTCATTTTTTAATACAAGCTAAGACCCATTTAGTAGTCGCCCCTTCCAGACCCCCCGGACCCCGCTCCCAATCACAGTTTTTTAAAAGGGCTACTTCTCCAACTTGGGCTTTTTGCCATTTTGTCTTAAGATTTTTTTGGGGTTTGTTTACTGTCCTTTGGGCCACCTGCCTTTCATTTTGTATTTCAGTTACTTTGATCACTTTTTTACAAATTTTATTAAGCTCTTTGTAATTTTTAAAGGCTAGTACTGACCCCTCTAAATGTCCTTTTTATTATTAATTGCCCTTTTAAAAGAAGGTAGAAGCAATGTTGGATTTAGTTTTAATCGCCTTACTTTTTTACCCCAAGGGAAAACATTTTGGGGTATCAAATTTTCCCCGAGTATATTTTAAAGCTCTCCCATCTGGTTTCTACATCATTATTTGATAATTACTGCTCCCAGTCTATGTCCTGTATTGTGGCCCTCAATAAGGGAAAATTGGCCTTTTTAAAATTAAATGTTTTTGCCCTCCCGCTCTGTGTTTCTTTTTTCCACTTTACACTAAAATGAATTATATTGTGGTCGCTGTTACCAAGATTTTCAGAAACAATGACCGCTCGAACAAGTTCTGCTTTGTTAGAAATTAGTAAACCTATAAATACAAGGGCCAATCAAAGAGAATGGATACCATAAATACAAAGAATACCAAAAGAAATTGTATCCAATATAATAGTATACAAATGTAAAAACAATACTTTATTAGATCTTATTATAAACAATAAAAAATATATAACAGTAACAGAAAAAATCACACCAAATAAAAAATATATACTGTATATACTCGGGTATAAACCGAATTTTTCAGCACAAAAAATGTGCTGAAAAGTCCCCCCTCGGCTTATACTCGAGTCACTGTCGGCACTTGGGCGCTGCGATGGCCCGAGTGCCGACAGGGACGCTTCAGTTATATGCGGCTCCTCAGGGAGCGTATATAAGTGAAGGCCGAGTGTCCGGACGCTGCTGTGGTCCGGGCACTGTCAACGATCCCTTCACCTATATGCGACTCCTCTGGAGCTCATATAGGTGAAGGGATACCACTGCGGGGCAGAGAGCGAGCGCTCCCTGCTCCGCAATGGACTCCGGGCGGCCGCAGACTCGCGGCCGTCTGGAGTTTCCGGCACAGGCAGCGTGTGTCATCACGCTGCGTGCGCGGCCTGATGACATCACCCGCCTGTGCTGGCAAGAGGAAGGAGAGCGCGTGGGAGGCCGGACAGCGAGGAGGCGGAGCGGCGAGGGAGATGGAGCAGCGGGGAGCCAGGTAAGTGTTTTTTTTGTTTTAAAACCATACCTATGCCTGCCTATAGCCTATAACCTATATGCTACGGGGACCTATAGCCTGCCTTTACCTGCCTATAGCCTGCCTATACCTGCCCATACCTGCCTATAGCCTGCCTTTACCTGCCTATAGCCTGCCCGTACCTGCCTATA
The DNA here is from genome assembly GCA_025379985.1 of Phyllomedusa bahiana. Classification (NCBI taxonomy): domain Eukaryota; kingdom Metazoa; phylum Chordata; class Amphibia; order Anura; family Hylidae; genus Phyllomedusa; species Phyllomedusa bahiana. The sequence goes on from JAODAL010007598.1 coordinate 2,837, forward strand.
GCCTTCCTATACCTGCTAGGGGGACCTATAGCCTGCCTATAGCCTGCCCATACCTACCTATAGCCTGCCTATACCTGCTAGGGGGACCTATATCCTCCCCATACCTGCCTATAGCCTGCCCATACCTGCCTATTGCCTGCCCATACCTGCTAGGGGGACCTATACCTGCCTAGAGCCTGCCTAGGGGGACCTATACCTGCCTATAACGATCTATACCTGCCTATACCCTGCCTATGAAGACCTATACCTGCCTAATGGCTAACCTGCCTATAGCCTGCCTAGGGGGACATATAGCTGCCTATACCAGCCTATGGGGGACATTAAACTGCCTATACATGCCTATAATCTGCCTATGGGGAACATTAAACTGCCTATACCAGCCTATATCTGCCTATGGGGGACATTAAACTGCCTATACCTGCCTATGGGGGACATTAAACTGCCTATACTTGCCTATGGGGACCATTAAACTGCCTATGGGGGACATTAAACTGCCTATATCTGCCTATGGGGGACATTAAACTGCCTATGTAATTTTATTGGTATATGTTTTTATTTTTAAAATTCACCAGTTGCTGCTGCATTTTCTACCCTAGGCTTATATTCGAGTCAATAAGCTTTCCCGCTTTTTGAGGCAAAAGTAGGTGTCTCGGCTTATACTCGGGTCGGCTTATACTCGAGTATATACGGTATCCAACTAATCCCACTGAAACATAATGCTATACATCATATAGGTGATAACAGTATCAAAACATCACATAAATAATTACAAAAACATCAGTACAATACATCACCAAGAGTCAGCGGATTAGAGTGAACCAAACCACTCTGATGCTCGTTTCGCCTGCACTTTCTCAAGGGGAATGATTCGTTTGGACTTCTGTGCCCGCTGAACTGTACCGTCTACCCAGGAGACGACCAACCCGCTATCTAATCCCTTACAAGTGGTGGAGAATGCGGGCATTAATTTTTGGCACAGAAAAGCAAAACTGGAAACTTAAAGGGCCAGAGTCCTCTTTGTTTTGCATCTTGAAAATGGAGGATGTAGTCAAGGCGATATTGCAAGCTGTGGCATCTCAACAGGAGGCTACCAGAGTGCAGCAAGGAGCTCTGGAGGAAACAAGCCGCAGGCTGACAGTGCAACTCAAGGCTACACAGGAGGAGCAGAGAAAAGACTGGGAGACCCTAAAAGTTGTTGTGCAGCAACCCGCCAGTGTTGCAGGATGGGTATCAGGTGTTGCAGACGCTGATCAAGCCTCCATAAGAGCCAGTAATTTTCTGCAAAAGATGACAACAGCTGATGACGTGGAAGCCTAGTTGACCACCTTTAAAGAACTGCTGAACGAGAGTGTTGGCCAAAGTGACAGTGGGCAGGACTTTTGGCACCCTTCCTTTCAGGAGAACCCCAAAAGGCCTATTATGACCTGGAAACTCGGGATGTTATGAACTATGACACGTTGAAAAAGGAAATTCTAACTTGCCTTGGAGTTACAGTTTCTGTTCGCGCCCAGCGGGTGCACAACTGGGTCTACAGCATGGACAAACCTCCACGCTCTCAAATGCATGACCTCATACACCTGACCAAGAAGTGGTTGCAGCCGGAGATCCTGACAGGCCCCCAGATGGTGGAATGGGTTGTGATGGACTAGTACTTGAGATACCTCCAGCCACCTTGCGCAAATGAGTTAGCCATGGAGACCCCAAAGATGCTGACCAGATGGTGGAGATGGTGGAGAGGTACACCACAGCAGAGGAGCTGGTGAGTCTGTCGCAGCACCCCTTAATCCCACAGTGGAGATCTCCAGGATTTCCTGGTAAGACTGTTCTAAGGGAAAAGGGGGCTGGCAGATCTGATATGTTTGTGTGTGCACGTGGAGAGACGGATGGCCCGGAATCTAGAAGCCGGCAAACAGTGCCAGGGAAGTTGTGGCTCTATAAGAGACTCAGTAAGGACTTAATAAAATGCTTCCAATGTCAAATGCCAGGTCATATGGTTGCCAATTGCCCACTGTATGATGAACCTATGTAATGTGATGCCTCATATATAAACTGCCGTTTATCTCTGTATGCTAAACGTGCGTGTGTAGCATTTCCAGTTGCTGGGGGTGAGACCCACATGTGTTCCATTAATGTAGGAGGTAATGAGGTGAAGTCGTTGTTAGATTCATGTAGCCTGGTGACCCTAGTAAACACCGATTTTGTGAAACCAGAAACCCATCTGGTAGAAATTGTAGGGGTGACCTGCATACATGGGGACACTCGCCATTACCGCACTGCTATAGTGGAAATCCGTACACAGTTTGGTGGCGTAAAATTTATGGTGGCGGTAGTACCCTTATTAATGCATGATGTCATCATGGGGCGGGACTTCCCACATTTCTGGGAATTCTGGGGACATAGAGTCTCTAATATACTGCCTGTGAGTGAAGCCCTAGTTGAGGAGGAAACTTTCCCCTTCTCTGTTATGGCTGGGGAAGGAGAAGAAGTTGAACCCCATGAGGGGGCATCCTCAGAGGGTCAGAGCAGTCCAAAGTCCCCTAGTGACAGAATGCCTGATCTGGAGGTGTGAAAGGACCAGTTTGGGGGTGAACAGTTAAAAGATCCTACCCTTGCCAGAGCCCGGGAAAATGTTAAAATCATTGATGATAACCCGGTGGAGCCTGACACCAGACTTTCCTTCCCCTACATGGCTGAAAGATGGGACTTGTTGTACCAAGTGGTAAAAAGGGGGGAAGAGCTCGTGGAAAAAGAGTGCCTAGCCAGTAAATGGGCCCTAGAAGCTCTCCGCTATTACCTGCTTGGCCGACATTTTGAATTGGTTACCGATCATGCTCTTCTCAAATAGATGTGTGAGAACAAGGAAAAGAATAGGAGAGTCACTAGATGGTTCTTAGCCCTACAGGAGTAAAAATTTACAGTAAACCACCGGCCAGGGACCCAAATGAAGAATGCGAATGCCTTGTCTCGGATACATTGTCTGATATCCAGATGTGTTCCAGCCCCAGGTCTGAAACAGGGGGGGAGGGATGTGTGACAGAGTGTCTGGACTGGTCATAAGAGGAGTGTATATCTGTCCAAGATTCCTAATGTTTGTCAGGTAAAAAGCAACTAGAAAATAGAAGTGTCAGAGATCCAAAGATCTCTATGTGTAGGGTTTATGTAAAACCCATTTGCAAGGGCTAGTTTGCTGGAGTGGGGAAAGCGAGGGAGGGCCCCCACTCCACCTGGACAGTACGGGTCTTGGGTTGCCTGATTAATCTTAGGTGTGTCCGCCTCATATAATACCAGAACTGCAGACACACTCTCTCTCAGCCTGGGAACAGGTCATCTTCCAAAAACCTGTGGGAGCACTTGCTTGTGGTATGGACATACTGTTATGTTATGGTGACTGGTATTAGGCCGGCATTGGGATAGAGAGGAATCCTGATGTTTAGTTATCCAGGAGACGACCAACCCGCTACCTAATCCCTTACACCACCCACAATGTTTCCACATTTTCACCATCTTCACTCTCTATTGCCTCTTTCACATTTGCCTTCACATCACTCCTTGCATACAGAAACACTCCTCTTCCCTTCCTGTTCACTCTGTCCTTCCTAAATAGATTAAAACCTTGAAGGTTGACATCCCAATCATGCGAGGAGTCCAGCCATGTTTCAGCAACACCAACCACATCAATCTGTTCCTCTAGAACTAGTGCCTCAAGCTCCCCCATTTTGTTTTATAGACTTTTGGTATTTGTGAATAGACATTTTAAGTTCAGTTTTACACTTTCCGTCAACGGTATGGTATTATGTCTAACACATTCCTTAGACGGCATGGGATCATACATTAACCATTCAGTAGACAGCATGGGATTAAACTTTACCCTTTCAGATGATGGCATGGAATTATACATCAAATTTTCCGTAGATGGCATTGGATTATACATTACACCTTTAGTAGACAGCATGGGATTATATATTACACAGTTAGTAGATGGCATGAGATTACATGAGATATTGTGGGCACCCATATTTTCAATGCTGGTTTGCAACACATGGATCGCCTTATTCACTGGTGTAGTCCACCTCCCCCAGTCCACTTCTCCATCCACCGATATAATCTGCCCCCTCTCTAACCTATCTACCCCTGCATTTTCTAGATTGTGCTCCCTCTGCATCCCCAGTTTAAATACTCCCGCCCCCTTCTAGATTTCTCTCCTCCAGCACAGCAACCACCATTCCATTCAGGTGCAATTTATCTGTAGAAAACACATTGTACCCCAATGAAAAATCAGCCCTTCTGTCCTACACCAAGACTTCAGCCATGCATTTAACTCCCTGAGCTCCCGCTGTCTTTCCTCTGTAGCACATGGCACAGGCAGTATACCAGAGAACACAACCTTGGAGGTCCTTCCCTTCAGCTTGGAGCCTAGTCCTTTAAAATTATTCTTAAAGATCTTCCACCTACCGTGTATTCTGTCATTGGTTCCAACATGGACCACAACAGCTGGGTCATCGCCAGCCCCTCCCAGTAATTTATCCACCCGGTTCACCACATGCCGAACCCTGGCACCAGGGAGACAGCAAACCATTCGGATGAGGCGGTCCTGGTGACAAATTATTCTATCCATCTTCCTGATTATACAATCCTCTATAAATACTGTCTTTTCCTACCTGCATTCCCATCCCCCGACTACTAGTTGGGCTGCTCTTCTGGCTGCAAGGAGGAGCAGGATCCACTAGGGCTACCATTTCTGCATCTGATGCCCCAGCATTATCACCCGTCTTGGCAATTTTGCTAGGAATCTCAGGAGGAGAAGTGGCCTTTCTTTTTCTGGTTCCCCTAGAACTCCCCCTAACTTCATCAACCCAGCTACATGGCTCCTCTTGCTGATCTAATATTCCATCCTCAACATTTAAACGTAAGTTGGAAGAGCATGACCAAGACTTCCAAGTATTAGCCAATTGAGTAACTGTGGTACCACCTTGGTTGTAATGTTTGATCTTTGGATCCTCCCATATGCAGCTGTAGGATGCAGTCAACATGGCTCCAAATACCACAGACAACCTTTCAGGACCTTGTTAAGTCACTCTCAGGCCATCTAGCTGCTATTTGTGCAGCACATGACAGTTGCTTTGGATATTATCTGAGGGGTCATAATAATGTGACTCGACTGTGTATTTTGTACATGTGCATTTAACAGAGCAGCTATCATATAGCAGTTCTCATGATTTCATGCATTACTTTGTAGATGTGAGAGAGTAGGCTATAGGAATAGTTAATCCTATAATAGATGGATGGATAGATCTATTAGTTAACAACTTTCCACAAATATTTCTGTTATAGACTACATTAGGATAACTTTGGAAATTGTATTTTATAATTATCAGCATTTGTAATCCTAGAACATTATTCATAGCACTTAAGTTCAAAGTCACAGAGAAACTTTTTTTTTTTTTGCAAGCGAAGTCTATTAATAGGAGATAAAGCACCACAAACCACAACATTTTCAGTGATTGTGTTTCAGAGTTTTGTAAGGGAACTGTGTGCCAAAGAGTTGAATTTCCGTTTGCAAGGTCACCTAAATAAATATTTATTTTGGAGTGATTGACGTCAGAACAGGTTTAATTATGAAAGAGGTTAGGGATCAAACCTACAAACCAACATCACCACAAGTTTTCTTCCAAGAATCAATTCTTTTTGATAGCTGAGCTCCCATTTGTTCTAGTGCTAGTGGAAAAGTACAAAACAACTCCTCGTGAAGATATTTTATTAAGAGTTATTGAATGTAGAACACTTTCCCGAACTCTCTGGCCGCTACATTTCATGTGTATCCAGCTGTAATTTTTTGTATTATGTTGGTCCTCTTTACAATAAAAAATAAAGTACTGAAAAATGTACACATCGCCCCTTAGAAAAGGCAATCAATGTATGATCCGTAACGGCTGAGTCACCATTCAGCAGATACAAGGGACCGCTTGAGTGGTTTCAGATGCATAGGTATATGAAGCTATGCATGGTACTGCAGTTTAGACCACCCCATTGAGTCAGAGGTGGGACCACTACTCATCACATATTAGTGACTCTAGCTTAGGGATAAGCAGTCTATATGTTTTCTAAAATAATGTTTCTGTTTAGACCATCCTTTCGATATGCCATCAAAGTCTATGGTGGGAACACTTTTTTCTAGTGGGAAAAAATATGTAATTTTTTAATGCCACATTTGATTTAATTACTATTTTTATAAAGTGCTAACATATTCCACAACGCTGTACAGAAATTATAACTTAAATCAATCCCTTCCCCTATTCACAATTTAAATTTCACTAGAAGTAACCGGAAGTGGATATTAAATACATATGGAATGAACATGTAAATATCTTTGGTCAGATCTAAACACGGCAACGCCTTAGGCTATGTTCACACGGCTTATTGCCGGCGTAATTGCGGGGATGTATTTCGCCCACAATTACGCCAGCTGCCGTGCAGCGAGGGTGGGGGGGGGGGCCAGCTTGCCGACCCCATAGACATGCATTATCCACGGCGCGTATACGCCGTGAATAAGTAGCATGTCACTTTCTCCCCGCTCGCCGTATTGTGCGAGCAGGGAGAGGAGACGTAATCCACAGTTCTCTATGAGAACTGTGGATTACCGTAATGACCTGGACGTATTTCAGCCGTAATTCGCGCAGTATATTGCGAATTATGGACTGAAATACGTCCCAAAATAAGCCATGTGAACATAGCCTAACTAACCAATGAGCCACCATGCTGCACACATAAATACACATAATGTCTGCAATGGTTTTGGTCATAGTGCAGGGATCTGCAGGGATCTGATAAAGTGTTTACAATTCAATTTAATGCTATAGAAAAGCGGCAAATTATGTCCCTAACTGGATATGTGGACACATTATAGTAGCATAGAGGTTTAGAACCACATGTATGAAAACTGTCTAGGTTTGAGACTGTCTCTGTTGCCCATAGCAACCAATCAGAGCTCCCCTTTAATTTTTTCTGAGCACTATATGAAATGAAAGAGGAGCTCTGATTGGTTACTATTGGCAACAAAGAAAGTCATAGACCTAGACAGTTTTCATACATGTCCCCATTAATGTTTTTAAGGCAAATATCTCCATACGGTTGACATTCTTTGGAATATGACACAAATTGACTATACCTTTGCCTAGAGGTGGTTGCACACGTCTTGTTGTGATAACGTACCTGTCACGATCTACAATATCTCCCAATTTCTCTGTTAACAACATTTTTTTCAATCCTGTTGCTTTGGTCTGTTACTCCCTATACATTCATCAAAGTGACAGTGATACTGTGATAGTGATATCTGCCTCAAGGCTAAGAGTTCCTCATTTCATATGCCTAGTTGAAAAGTTTTCAGTGTTACAAGTCCCAGGTTCCTAGTTCTGAGTTCCTTGTCACCGTTTGTCACTAACCCCTCCAGTACTGTCATCTACTGGAGTTGACCTAGCCATTTTTTTTTTTAAATATGCCTCTGTTTATCCTTGTAGACTATCATACATAAGTTTACGTTTGTTGTATTAAGTATCCTGTGTCTTTGATTTCCACTCCTGTATCCTGTGTCTGGTGTCAGTATATTGTGATACTAGTTACTATTCCAGTATCCTGTGTCCACATCTGTTATTTTGGTATTCTCTATCCATGCCTTCTGTCCTGTGTCCACACCTGATACTCCAGTGTCCTGTGTCCACATCTGATACTCCGGTTCATTGTGTCCACATCTTTTTCTTCTGTATTATCTTTCTATGACTTCTGTCCTGTGTCAACACCTGCTACTCTTGTGTCCTGTATCAACATCTGTTAGTATGGTATTCTCTATCCACACCTGCTACTCCGGTGTCCTGTGTTCATATCTGTTACTCCGGTGTCCTGTGTCCACACCTGAAACTCCGGTGTCCTGTGTCCACACCTGATACTCCGGTGTCCTGTGTCCACACCTGATACTCCAGTGTCCACACCTGATACTCTGGTTTCCTGAGTCTACACCTGATACTCCGGTGTCCTGTGTCCACACCTGATACTCCGGTGTCCTGTGTCCACACCTGATACTCCGGTGTCCTGTGTCCACACCTGATACTCCGGTGTCCTGTGTCCACACCTGATACTCCGGTGTCCTGTGTCCACACCTGATACTCCGGTGTCCTGTGTCCACACCTGAAACTCCGGTGTCCTGTGTCCACACCTGATACTCCGGTGTCTTGTGTCCACACCTGATACTCTCGGGTTCTGTGTCCACACCTGATACCCGCGTGTCCACACCTGATACTCTCGTGTCCTGTGTCCACACCTGATACTCTTGTGTCCTGTGTCCACACCTGATAATCTTGTGTCCTGTGTCCACACCTGATACTCCGGTGTCCTGTGTCCACACCTGATACTCCGGTGTCCTGTGTCCACACCTGATACTCCGGTGTTCTGTGTCCACACCTGATACTCTGGTGTCCTGTGTCCACACCTGATACTCCGGTGTTCTGTGTCCACACCTGATACTCCAGTATCCTGTGTCCACACCTGATACTCTGGTTTCCTGTGTCTACACCTGATACTCCGGTGTCATGTGTCCACACCTGATACTCCGGTGTCCTGTGACCACACCTGATACTCCGGTGTCCTGTGTCCACACCTGATACTCCGGTGTCCTGTGTCCACACCTGATACTCCGGTGTCCTGTGTCCACACCTGATACTCTCGTGTCCTGTGTCCACACCTGATACCCTCGTGTCCACACCTGATACTCTCGTTTCCTGTGTCCACACCTGATACTCTTGTGTCCTGTGTCCACACCTGATACTCCGGTGTCCTGTGTCCACACCTGATACTCCGGTGTCCTGTGTCCACACCTGATACTCCGGTGTCCTGTGTCCACACCTGATACTCCGGTGTCCTGTGTCCACAACCTATACCCGGTGTTCTGTGTCCACACCAGATACTCTGGTGTCCTGTGTCCACACCTGATACTCCGGAGTTCTGTGTCCACACCTGATACTCCAGTTTCCTGTGTCCACACCTGATACTCTGGTTTCCTGTGTCTACACCCCATTTCCCCCGGTGTATGTGGGCCACACCTGATACTCCGGTGTCCTGTGTCCACACCTGATACTCCGGTGTTCTGTGTCCACACCTGATACTCTGGTGTCCTGTGTCCACACCTGATACTCCGGTGTTCTGTGTCCACACCTGATACTCTGGTGTCCTGTGTCCACACCTGATACTTCGATATCCTGTGTACACACCTGATACTCCGGTGTCCTGTGTCCACACCTGATACTCCGGTGTCCTGTGTCCACACCTGATACTTCGATGTCCTGTGTCCACACCTGAAACGCCGGGGTCCTGTGTCCACACCTGATACTCCGGTGTCCTGTGTCCACACCTGATACTCCGGTGTTCTGTGTCCACACCTGATACTCTAGTGTCCTGTGTCCACACCTGATACTCCGGTGTTCTGGGGCCACCCTGATACTTGGTGTCCTGTGTCCACACCTGATAACTTTCGATATCCTGTGTACACAAACCCGATACTCCGGTGTCCCTGTGTCCCACACCTGATACTCCGGTTTTCCTGTGTCCACACCTGGTACTTCGATGTCCTGTGTCCACACCTGATACTCCGGTGTCCTGTGTCCACACCTGATACTCCGGTGTCCTGTGTCAACACCTAATACTCCGGTGTCCTGTGTCCACACCTGATACTACGGAGTCCTGTGTCCACACCTGATACTCCGGTGTCTTGTGTCCACACCTGATACTCCGGTGTTCTGTGTCCACACCTGATACTCCAGTGTCCTGTGTCCACACCTGATACTCCGGTGTCCTGTGTCCACACCTGATACTCCGGTGTCCTGTGTCAACACCTAATACTCCGGTGTCCTGTGTCCACACCTGATACTACGGAGTCCTGTGTCCACACCTGATACTCCGGTGTCCTGTGTCCACAGCTGATACTCCGGTGTGCTGAGTCCACACCTGAGACTCCAGTGTCCACACCTGATACTCCGGTGTCCTGTGTCCACACCTGATACTCCGGTGTCTTGTGTCCACACCTGCTACTCTCGTGTCCTGTGTCCACATCTGATACCCTCGTGTCCACACCTGATACTCTCGTTTCCTGTGTCCACACCTGATACTCTTGTGTCCTGTGTCCACACCTGATACTCCGGTGTCCTGTGTCCACACCTGATACTCCGGTGTCCTGTGTCCACACCTGATACTCCGGTGTTCTGTGTCCACACCTGATACTCTGGTGTCCTGTGTCCACACCTGATACTCCGGTGTACTGTGTGCACACCTGATACTCTGGTGTCCTGTGTCCACACCTGATACTGCGATGTCCTGTGTCCACACCTGATACTCCGGTGTCCTGGGTCCACTCCTGATGCTCCGGTGGCCTGTGTCCACACCTGATCCTTCGATGTCCTGTGTCCACACCTGATACTCCGGTGTCCTGTGTCCACACCTGATACTCCGGTGTCCTGTGTCCACATCTGATGCTCCAGTATCCTCTGTCCACACCTGATGCTCCGGTGCCTTGTGTCTACATCTGTTGCTTCAGAATTCTCTTTCTCTGCCTTCTGTCCTGTGCCCAAACCTGCGACTCTTGTTTCCTGTGTCAACATCTGTTAGTATGGTATTCTCTATCCACATCTGCTACTCTGGTGTCCTGTGTTCATATCTGTTACTCCAGTTTTCCTGTGTCCACATGTGTTACTTATGCTCCCCCGGTGTCCTGTTCCCATGCCTACTAGTCCAGAATGCTTTTCTGTTTCTTCAAAATCTAAATAAATTATCAATGCCAGTGAAGAACAGCAGCTAAAAATTCCATGCAGTTTCTATAGAAAATGGTGGAAATTTTTCATGTGGTAATTAACATATGCATAATATCAACATTTAAAAGCTGCAAAACCACATCTAAAAACATGATTTTTCTGATACAGCACAGTGCCACTGCAAAATGCATGTGCTAAAGATCACACCTTAGCTTCATCTCTTACTCTTGACTGGCTGACTAATCCCCCTTTCCATTTTGTATGCTATGCTTTATGTCGGCTCAGAATTGCCTAGTAGCTGCATTTCAATTTATGGGGTTCAAGTACACAGCAAAATCGATATATAGTTAGAATGCAAATTTGTGTTCTACCAAGTCCTATTTATCAGTTCTGCCAGTTGACATGTAAAAAAAATGAGGTACTCGATATAAAAGTTTGAAAAGAACTACAGAGTGTATCAGCATATGATTCGGCAAGCATTTCCAAGCATACTATGAGCAACAGGAAGAAAAAACTTTTTGTCCATGGCTGACATTGAAAAGATCATGAAACTAAAGTGATTTGTATAAAGGAGACCTTTTTGAATAAAGAACAGATGTTAATTAAAACATTTTGACATTATAACTTTTCTAAAGTACTTAAGCAAATTTAAAAGAGAAATTCTGCATTTAATATAAAAAGGCAAAGGCATAATTTGAAACAGAATAAATGATTACACATATTATGCAAGATAAACCTGAAGATACATTAATATGGATTAGCATTATTAAAATGGATAAAACTGTGGAACTAAGTTTTTATCTTTCTAGCGTGAAGCATTTCACTGGACCTCTGTATTGACCTTTAATAAATTTATATGTAAGGGGTTATACTTGTGTTGGGTTGTTAACAGTAGTGGGTTGCCATGGGAAACCAGGGAGTAGGGTGGCCTGGTTATGGCAAGGGAACAGTTAATAGTTCTACAGGCAGTTTGGGCTTGTGTATGTAGTGTGCTCTGAGTCATGAGGAGCTGGGCAGCCAATCGGTAAGCTCAAGGGGTAGAGCTGGGCTGAAGAGAAGGGGGGCCAGCTTGTGCAGAGGGGGAAGCTGCAGTTGGTGATAGAGATGTCAGTTGAGAGTCAATCAGAAGAGAGTAGTCAGTGACAGGGAGAGAGAAGTGCACCCTTCAGAGTTGCAGTAGCCATGAGGGGTGGATGATGCTATTGGCTGTCATTCGGAGAGAGTAGAAAGCCATTTCCTTGTTTATAGTTACAATTTGTTAAGAGCAGAGAAAATCCGGGAGAGGCCGCAGAGAAGACCCCACTCTAGAGCCAGTGAGTGTCCGAAGGAAAGGCATCGATCCCGGGAGCAGGGAGAAGTTCAGCAGGAGGCCTGAGCCATAGTGGAGAAGCCACTGAGAACAGTCAGGTAGAACAGTGAGATGGGCAGGAGGAGGACCCCTCGTTCACTGCGTGTGTGGAGACTGAAGCTGCTTGGTGCTGGGACAAGAGCACACTGTATGTATTGCAACAACCGCTAAGGACAAGAGTAAAACCGTCAATTCCAGAACAGTTGTCGCGTCAATCGCCGGTGCACCACACATCTCAAACACTGCGCCTCTCCCCGAAATTCAAAAGAACTCTTAAGCGTGGTTGCCACGGGAAACAGGTGGATGCAGTTGGGCGCTGCCATTACACCACACTGTGTTTGTTACATACAGTTGAAAACAGAACTTTACATACACTACACTATACACTATATAAAAAGACACACATGCATGTTTTTCTCACTATCTGACATGAAATCAGAATAAACCTTACTCGTTTTAGGTCAATTAGGATTACCAAAATTATATATATTTGTCAAATGCCAGAATAATGAGAAAGAATTTTTAAGGCAATGTAACACCTCACTTGCTTTCGGACACCATCTCGAACCGTCCTTGGGTTCCTTAGCTCCGGGATCGCCGCTTTCGTAAACGGACTGGCAGGCTGACACAGGGTTCTCTTTAAGTCTGGTCACATCAGTGAGTCCCTCACTAACCTGTGGTCAGGACCTACCGTCCAGCACCAACAGCACTGTACTCTCGTAGTACACTTTAGGCTTCCTTCAAGCCTGGGGGTAAGAGCCCTCTCCTCAGCTCTTCTGCTACTCCAGCTTCTGGCAGCAAACCCCACCCCCCAGTCACCTGCAGTCATAGACTGTTTCCAGGCTTCCAGGGACCTGCCAAAAGCCTGTCCTGGAGCGTGGGAACGGCAACCCACCCAACGCTATTGCCGTCCCAGGAAAGGCAACCCATCACTAGCTGCATTGTAGCCATGCTAGCTACCTGTGTCAGTAACCTATAGTTGCCTTCCCCCACCGAAAACAGGTTTTTGGTGGCATGTCTGCAGCAGGTATACTGCTGTATTCCACCTAGTGGCAGGAACATGCGACTGCCTGCGGTCGCTCTGCCACAGCATTTTTATTACTTTCTGCAAAGTCAAAAGTTTCCATACATTTCATTAGTATTTGGTAGCATTGCCCTAAAACTGTATGACTTGGGTCAAAAGTTTTGGATATCCTTCCACAAGCTTCTCACAATAGTTGGTAGGAATTTTGGCTAAATCTGCTTCAGACCTGCAGTGTATTGTCTTATACTGGTGCATAAAGTTATATACAGTGTTCAGGTCTGACCTACTGACTTCTATCAAGGTAGAATTATGTTCTCATTATGCCCATCTACCCCTCATCATGCATCCCATAATCTTGTTGGCCAAGTTAACTTTTTATTTACAGCCTCATTCAGGACTATATTAAATTATGCTTTTGTACTATGCCTTCTTGGCAGAGGGGCCCTCTGGCACTGGCACAATGTCCAACTTAAGCCACAACTTTAGGACGCAGAGACAGTTGAAAATGATGGCAAAACTTGGTGTCATCAGCTTACTGCTTGCCATTCTTTGCCATCACCCAGAATGGTGGCATTCAATTCTAATTCATTAATTTAGCTAATATATCCACCAATTGGGTGTTAAAGGGTTATTCCCATTATCAAAAATGCTTCTCCTAATGTACCTTTCATGAACTTAAAACTTATAGTAATATATTTTATTAATCAAATAAGCTCTGTTCTCTTACATTATCTGGAGCAGTCTTCCCCAGTTTCCTCTACTGTTCCCATGGTTCCCGGCCACAAGTGAGTGATCACATAATGGCTGGGAAACCAGCATCATTATTAAATTGCTGGTGGTTGGGATCTTGGGAACGCACAAAGCAGTGCATGCTCAGTTCCTTCTGGCCACCTCGTCCTGAGCTTCTATTGGCTGTCAGTAAGCATAGGCTTCACTTCCTCCCAGCTTTTCCTGAGTTGAGGCTCCATTCTCCCTGTTTGCTGCACTGTGCTGGATAAGAGTCCATTCCTGGATAGTACCGGGCAGATGAGTGTGCTTCCTCCATGACTGCCACTCCCCGAAATCACCCCTGGACTTTAATACCTGTCACTTGTGGAAGAGCTAGGAACGAGCTTAGAGTGGGTAAAATAGAGAAGACACTATGCTCATCTGTACCATCATTCACCATCGCAGTGAATGATGGTACAGACAATATGAGGTCTGATGCCCTATTGTAAATGCCATCCCATCCCTATACTGCTATTTTGTATTTCTGCCATAGCAGCATTGGGGCCATGCACGTACAGTGATTTTAAGAGGAATACCCCAAACCTGTACCGTCCAGAATTTTGAAACTTGAGATGCTCCTTTTTTAAAAAATGTCAAGAACAGCAAGGCTAGCCGACTTCAGAGGTGAGATAAACCCTTTAATATCTCACCCTTGATGGCCAACTTTATATTCAGTAGACAGACTACACAATCAGGGCCGTCAAAGTTCCTGAACTCACGTACTGAACACGAATTCTGCCCTTGACCCAGTTGTTCTCTTAAATGATACAACATGAATTATATAATGATGTAATGACCATGTGTGTCACTGAAATTTCTAAATACTTGATTTTACATCATCTTCCTAATAAGAGATTGTGCTATACTAGTGCTGGACCCATAGCTCACTTCATATTTGGTAGGTCCTAGGTCACAGCCGCTCTCTCAGAGTTCTAGTAATACTGAGAGAAAGCAGCATCATAGGTCAGGTACCTGATTTATCAAGCATTCTGCTAATTTACTATATTTTACTCAGCGATTGGGGACTATGTGGCACATTTACTATTGCTATCTAAACACTCTGGCGAACATGTATGAATACTGTCTAGGACTAAGATTTTCTTTGTTGCCCATAGCCACCAATCAGAGCTCCCCTTTAATTTTTTCAGAGCACTATGTGAAATGAAAGGGGGCTCTGATTACTATGGGCAACAAAGAAAGTCTTGCACCAAGACAGTTTTCATACATGAGGCCTTGTAAGCTTAGGCCAAGGTTGTCAGACTCGTTTTTACAGAGGGCCATATCAGCATTATGGTTACCCTCTAAGAGCCAAATGTTATTGTTTCTATGTGAGATTCTTCTGCTGTGCCATGTCAGTTCTTTCAGGCATATATGTGCCCATAACACAGTCAAAACTATAGAAGGCAGCTGTCTGCCTCGGCCGACTGCACAGCTTCTTTGCGTTGTAATTATGCGCTTGCTAGCACGTAATTTCAACAGCACAATCAACGCTTACTGTGGCACTTACCTGTGCACACTGTAATACGCCGTTTGAACTTTGCCTATTTGCACACAATGAATGAGGTTGGCTTCAGCAGCAGCCATGTAGGTAGCAGACTACAATTACCATAATGCATTGCTGATTTCTATTCCAGACTTTTGTTTTCCCATGGCTGCTAAGAAACAAGACTCCAGCTTCTTGTGGATCTCATAGTTACAGCCCATTCCATCGCCTGCTCTTTCATAGACGCATAGTTCACCTGCTTGTAACTATTAGTGCAGATATTGAGCATGCATGACCAACTAGCTGAAAATGAACTACAGGTCATGTCCCTTTCTAACAAGCTGTAAACATCACATTTTGGGCAAGATTATGTGGAAAACTACTGGTAATATATAATTACTATATATTGAAGATTTTTCCTTTGTACTGCATACTTTTAATAGGCGTCAAGTTTTGTATTCTGGAATACCCCTTTAAGACCTCAGGGACTTGCAACAAAGAAAAAGACATTTTGGAAATACAGTTGGAGCAGAGTTTCACATTTTTTAAGTGTTTAATATTCTGGTAAAAAGTTGCCAAAGAAAGCAAAATCAGCCAAATAAAGTACTGTACACTGATGATAAATACATTTAGGTAAGATAAAAATGCTTTTAATGCATTGGTGTACGTATCGCAATAATTAAGCCATAGTTCAAACTGACAGCATTTAATTGTAATCGTGTTTATAGCTCTCCATGGTAGAAATATCTCCAGTGAAATCTGGAGATATTTATTTAGTCTGTAATGACATGTCTTCATTTATGACAATAGTGAAGATTGTATTTAACCATGTAATGTATATTAAATTAACATTTGACGTAATGACATCAAGGCTGGAGAGTATTAATTCCCGAGCAGGCAGAAGCATTATGGTGACTCTTTCTGTACCTGGTTTGTGTTCAGCTCTCTTGCGTGTTTTGATATAGTTTGTCTTGTAAAGGAGATTTATCTCCCCAATGCGGCTGACATCCGAAGGAAACAAAGACAAAACAAATAAAACGACAATCTACACCGGCTGTGTTCAGCTATAGCAAATGTAGAACTATTGTCACTCAAAGTGCTTGAATGACATCTGAAGCACAATACAGATTGACATTATGAAAAATCTCTTTTCCCACTCACATCAATCTTAGATTTAGCACATCAGCACATGACTCATTCATGCAAGCAACAGCAAATCTATTCCTGTATTTCCTAATTGGGAAGCAAGATTGTGATTTTAACAGTTTAACAGACTCAATGAAATACTAAATATAGGATTGGAAAATAGGAAAGAAAATGGAAGGAAATTCAGTAGAATAACATATGTAGTAGTGTGTAAGTCCAAAGGAGGCCAGCATATCTCTTTGGAGATATGTGGCCCTGGCAAATGCACAGTCCCACTTCTGCAACCGGAATTCATTTGCACAACTCTTTTAATCAATGCTTGCAGTCCCTCACATGGGGCTAAAAGAAGCCTTGGAAGCAAAGTGCAGTAGAACAGCCCTCATTTACAACTGTGAAAAAGCCAAGAAGGTTTTATTTAGTTTAATGAGGTCAGAGAGGTCTACTCTTCTCCATTCACAGAGCACCTGAGTGTTCTCCTTTTCAGCTCCACAGATTGCCTAGATCTTTCATAGCGAGGTCCAGAGCTTATCTTGAGGCTGAAGAAGATTAAGCATTAAAAACATTTAAGAATTTAGAAAGCTACATGCATAAGATGACTTTTAAACTGAAAACTAAGTGCTTCTAGTCAATGCATAGATGTATTTTATGGAAAGGACTAGACATATCTTTGGTTTTGAATGCAAGGGACAAATTTGACCACGTCAATGTTGTTTCTTGTTTTTTTGCAAACACATCCAGACTTTGGTAGTATAAATCAAAAATTCTATAGTGATGGATAATAGAATCAGTATGTTGTGAGAGAAAGATGGTACACCATTGCAGTTTTTCATCAAAAAATAAAAATGAATTTTAGCAGTGAGAAAAAGTAAATTATTTAATATTTAATGAAGCAATTTACAGCAGCTTAGTGGCATAGCAAAATATCCCAAATTTATAGTGCAAATGTTTTCACTATTCTCTTATTTTGAAAATCGTCAGGAATCAGGGTTTAGTGGGACTTGGTGTGGTCTAATTGGTTCAACAAATTTATTACAAACATTGCATTACAAACATTTCAGACACAGACTTCATTTACTAGGCATTCATCTTTAAATATTTTTGGTGAATATTACTCCGACTTCAGTATCCGATTGGCATATGAACTTTCAGTCTTGGGATATTTTTCTTTATGACTTCTCCATACTTTATTCTCTTGCATTTCTGTCTTTGGCTAAAAATGCAAAACAAAGCTCTCAAATGCAAGAGATAATAGAATACGGAGTACAGAATCTTAGACAATGGTTGTCTTAATATAGATGAAAGTAGCCGTATGAAAGCTAAACTCCATTGAAGCAAGCAAGGTTTAGCTACAATACCACACACAACCAGTTAACAGGTGTGGCACTGTTTTTCTATAGCTATTTTTTCTAATCCTTGAGAGCCCCTTTAAGAAAATACTATTCTAAGAGCTTGAACAAATTAGAAAAAAATGTTTTGTTGCAAATCTCTATTATAATGTACCATTTTTTCACCATTTATAATTTGGCTAGTTTTTTTTTTTATAAAACACATTGGGGCACATTTATCAAGGCAGTTGTGCCAAAAAATAATGGAGTACATGCTTTATATCACATGTAATGTGTGATTTAGACAGTCACCAAAGGGGTGTAGGTTCACATGCGGCAAAAATTTGCCAAAATTTTGACGCATGTTAGTGGCATAAAGTAAGCCAACTCAAAGGCTATGTTCACACGGCTTAATTGCGGGACGTAATTATGCCCCGCAATTACGCCGTGTGGACGGGGGCGGGGCGGAAGCGGGGGAGTAAGCAGGGGGCCGGCACTTCGCCGGCCCATAGACTATCACTGCTAGCGGCGCGTATACGCCGCTAGAAAGTGACATGTGAGGAGACGTAATCCATAGTTCTCTAGGAGAACTGTGGATTACCGTAATGAATGGGCCGTTTTCGGCCCGTAATTGGCGCACTTCGGCGCGTAATTACGGACCGAAATGCGGCCCATTTTAAGCCGTGTGAACATGCCTAAAGATGTTATAAAGTTAGAATAGACAGTTTTAACTTGTGCCATATGCATCAACACTATGATAAATGTGACGAATTGTAAGACAGTCTAGTCCAACTTAGAACTGTCTAAGAGTTAGACACTACTGATAAATCTTACATTTTTTATTGCAATACCTATGGAAAATTTAAGTTTTAGTCCTAATCACTTGTTGTTCTAAATGTGTGTCACTGATGGTATTTCATCTATTGGTTTTCATCAAAGTGTCAGAATTTAGAGCAATCTCAGTGATCCATAGATTGAGATCCATAGGACACATTTCTTGTGGATTTTACCCACAGGGGTAAAATCCTTAGTGAATTACAGTATGAAACACACGGATGAAATGTTACAAATCTCATACAATTGTCTCAGATTTTTATGTGCAGAAATTGACCTGTGGTTCCGATGTTTGAATCTGCAGCATGTCAATTTCTGTTGCAGAACGAGAACTAATGTATTGCAGATATTATTGAACTCAATGGGAAAGTAAATATCTTCAATAGAGTGTATTTTTACAAAGTTTCTAGCAGATTACTCACCAATCCACAAATTAGATTTTCAAAACAAACCATCTTTGGCTGTGGGCAGTTCTACAGCACTAACTGACATTTCAGCTCTGCTAGCTTCTGTTCCTAGCTGTGAGGGCTCATCTACACGACATGATTTTACAGTGGAATTTTTATGCGGATTCACCATAGACCTCAATTGAAAATCCAAGTTTTAGTCCACATGACTCAGATTTTCAATAGGTGGCATTGCAAAAACTGTGAACATGTTTAATAATCTGCCAGATTTGCGGTAAAAAAAAACAAGTCCCAAACATTTCCATGTTGGATCCACGTCCAAAACCTCATAAAGATGAATGGGACTCATTTTCTGACTTCAATCCAGTGGAAAAAAACAACCAAAATCCACATTGAAAAACGGGTTAAAATACTTGTCATAGTTTTCTGATTCTGAATCTGACAAGTGTCATGTGGACGCAGCCTTACTATTAGATGAACATTGGTGATAAAGAGGTTGTGAAAAACAATGACACTGTCTAAGCAGGATGTCTGGATATAAGGCCGTGTTCACACGGCTTATTCAAGACGGAATTGCGAGCCGGATTGCGCTCGCAATTCCGGCTTGAATAAGGGGCGCGGCCCGCCGGCCCCATAGACTTGCATTATCCACGGCACGTATTGCGCCTGAATAATGTGCATGTCAGTTTCTCCCCACCGGGCGGATTCGCCGAGCGGGGAGGAGCGACGGAATCCACTGTTCTCTATGAGAACGGGGGATTACCGTAATTACTGCGACGGATTGGAGCCGTACTGCAGCGCAAATCCGGCGCGCAGTACGGCGCCAATCCGCGCCAAAATAAGCCGTGTGAACGGCCCCTTTATGTCAGCTAGAAGAACTTCTAGTGAGTGAAAAACATGCACGCTGCAAGACTGTTTTCTGCTGAGCAACTGTTATCTTTGGATGTAAATATGCATTAATGTGCTCTTCAGACCTGAAAAGATTTCTCAGAAGAAAAATAAGATCAGAGAATGAGAAACAAGCCCATATCCTGTTGATATGACACAGACGTGATTGACGCCACCCGCACAGCCACTGCTAAAGCAGAGAGAGATAGTGGGTAACTAGAGAAGGTTATGTAAAGAAGTTGGCGATAAGAACTGCTCTTACTCTGAAATAAAGCAAAATTGGAATGGCAATGTATTTGACAATAATCTTTATTTACTCTTGCCTACACGTTTAAAGATAATCAATGAGATGGGAGTACCCCTTCAACAAAAATTAGAAAGGGAGAGGGCTTTTCAAGCTCCACAGCTTTCTCTTAGGGTGCTTTCACACGGTGCGGTTTTGGTGTGTTTTTGATGCTTTTTTGGAATGCGTTTTTTGTGCAACAATGTATAGCATTAATTGTTGTGCCTTCCTGCACAAAAAACGCATCCAAAAAACGCATCAAAAAAGTACCAAAAAACGCACCATGTGAAAGTACCCTTATATAGGTGTCAGAGAAACAGCAGTACCTATTTGACTAAATTATCCAATAATGTCAATAATGGGAAAACACACAAAGAGTAGGCTCATATGGTCCAGTTACTAGATGCAGACAAAACCACTTCTGCATGTGGCTGCTAATGGCCATTCAAGATTGCCACCGAAACAGTGATATCACCAGTAAACTCTTGCAGCCACTGATAGCTGTATGTGTGTATGGTTTTATTTGCATTAAGCTACTAGACCACCTGACACTATCCCTAGTATTTAGGCAGTGATATACATGTATTTACTGTGTTCTTTGTGCATGCCTGTACTCCCTGTTCTTGATATTGTGGATGCTAACAGATGAGACTGACTTGACCAAGTGCTTACAGTGTGTTGTTTACTAAAGAACACTTGTTACAAGGGAATTTGGCATAATATGGCAATCATATCTGCTGGGGCTTGTCCCCACACAAGGGTTTCCAGCTGGTCTTCCAAATGGTTTTCGGATTTGAAAATTGTCTGTAAATCGACTGTCAACCTTTTACATTGATTTAAATGATTTAAATAGAAAATAAGTGCAGTAGTCCACGCTGCACGGATTTTCCACCGGATGTTTTTTTACAGCGCCGGCGTTCCTAAGGGTATGTTCACACGGTGTATTGCGCCATGTATAGTACGTGCCACAATACGCCGGGTGCTTTGGAGGCACGAGCTGTTCAGCGCTTATTTCCAAAGAACGGGGGGGTCAGCCAGGCGCCGACCCCATTGACATGCATTGCTCGCGGCGTGTTATCGCCGCGAACAATTGACATGTCAATTCTACCCCCACGTGTACAATACGATCATATTGTACGTGCAGGGGGACGATGTGTAGAGAGCTATGGATTACCATAATTGCGACGCACATTTTGCTGCGTATAACGCGCAATACGCTGCAAAGTACTCGGAGAAATGCGTGCCAAAATAAGCCTTGGGAACATACCCTAATACCTTATAACACATTAATTCTTCCACCCGGTTTTCAAGCACAGAACATGAACATGTGGGTGTGAAGGGGGCGGCGGACAAAAGCCGTCCCCCTGCATGTCAAAAAAAGACAAAATACCGGTCGAATTTTATTTTGTCTTTGCCGTGTGAACGCACCCTTATGGAGATTGCACAAGTCTTGCAGCACCATGTTTGAGAATCGGTTATCAAATCTATTAACACAATATTTTGGGGCTTATAGGGGAACATTGCTGCTAATAAACTGTTGTAATTAAAAAAAATAGAGGCAGAAATTTACTATGTCATATTTTTTTTTATAATGCTAGAAAAGCTATCAGACTTCTGACTGTTCCTCATCAGGCACTAATTAGATTATTTGTTAGCCTGGCTTATCAAAGCAGGAAATACTTAAGTGTCACAGCTGGTCTCAAGATAAATATCCTGCACCGAGATTTTAAATGAAAACAATTATCTGTATATTGGGGTAGTATTTCACAAACGAGTAAACAGTAAGAATGACGAAAAACACATAGCCATCATGTACTCTCTCATTACTGCGCTGGGAGCTCTAACTATACTGCTGCATTCCGGTTTGTCTCTCCTTCCCAAAAAAAAAGTCATTTTAGCATAATGAAAATCTGAACACATAAGCAAGGAGCTCTGCTCTGCTATCAAGGGAACAGAATGCATGTTCTTTAATAAAATCTAATAAAAGGAAGTAGCCTGATTTACTTTTGAAGTGCTTCACAATCAGGTTAACCCTTCTTGTTTATACCACATTTTGCATTCTGGTTGGCAGCTGGCATAATGTAGAGTATAACAATAATACAATGAGAAAATGTAAAGGTATTCCAGTACCACAAATACATGTAATAGATATTTGTGTATTCGTCAATTAATAATCCAGGTCTAGTGCAGTAAACCTTATTCACACTTTGTTCACAGACCATTTTTTCCAAGTTGTTTTTTTTCTGTATTGTTTCCTTTATTTCTCATAATTTTGCTACTAACTACCCATTTTTCATCCATATTGGTTCTGTTTTTTGGTTCAGGCATTGAATATTTTGGACAAGAAGGTTGAGGAAAGAGGAGTGCACTGTTACTTAAAAGGGTTGTCTCACTAAAAAGATTAGCTTTCCACATCTAGAGGATGTTAAATCAAGACTTTTTCAAAATACTCTTTTGATATTACCTTGGTCAAGAGATAAGAGAGATTTTACCTGATCTGAGTGCACACAGGTTTCTCTGGTTACCATCCTGCTCTCCCCTTCTCTCACTGCTCTTTGTCTTATCGTATAGCATTGAGTGATGTTACCACAAGGCGGCACACAGGACTGCCGGCATTAATTACTTTTGATTGTTTAATTTGAGCTCTGATTAAATCTCCTGTAGTCATGTCAGTGCAAGTAGAAGAGCTAGGAATAAAGAGCTGATATGCTAATCACTGCAAAAGAACCACCTAAAGCCTAACCAGGAAGAATGAGGAAGTGTGAATATGAAGCTGTCTGTGGCTCTGTTAAACATCATGGTGAGACAATCCTTGTAAGCTTTGGACCCCCTATTTTAAATGCCACCCAAAATCACTTCCATTCAATGGTTTTAGAAGGGGGAAAATAGAGACAGCTTTACTCTATGTTGCAAGCAGTGCGGTGTAGTCATGATGCCACAAACATTAGTCTGCAGGAGTAGATCAGGCAAGAAGAGGCAAGGCATTCATTCCTGGATCACAACATGTAAATGGGGACAGTTGAGTACCTTTTAATTGTATACTATATGCACTTTATTTTTAGGGGAACAGATTTTTGAGATACTGTGTACAGGGGACACAGCATGTGTCAAAATCTATAGAGGGCATAGTGTGTCACACTATCTCAAGTGGGCATAGGCTGTCACATTATCAACATGGGGCACAAGGTGTAAAAAAAAATTTCATGAAGCACGGCATGTGGCACTATTTTTAGAGGATACTGTGGAGGGAAGAGAGGGACTTTATTTACATACAGCGCTATTTTTAGGGGGCACTTTCTGTTTGTTTCTAAATGTGACTCCAAACAGAGGAGACATCATCTGTGAGTCTCTCAATGTAAATGTTTAATCTCTTTCTCATTGATCAGTCCTGGATTAACTGAATCATCTAAAGTAAAATGATGAATGGTATCATTATTTTTGTGAAATAATAACTCCCAGTATATCCTTCAAATAATGATGGAAGCTGATACTTTATAACTAGTGTTGAGCTGAACTGTTCGTAAAAAGGTTTGTTCGGCACGAACTTTACGTATTTTCCGAACCCGAGCCGAAACAAATTTTTGCTGCAAGTTCGGTAAAAAGTTTGGTTTCATCACAAGCGTTTGGCACCTTTTTCAGCTGCTTCCTTCAGTTTTGGTGGTCAGCCAATCAATGCAGAGCACAGGTCAAAAACGTCACCATTGAGGGTGTAGGTATCTCATTGGTTGCTAAAATCACATGACCGTTTTATGTGTATGTCACTGTATTTCCTGTTGAACACCATTTTCACTTTAGTCTCTGTAGTGAACACACTGCTGCCTTTGTTCTGTGTGCTGGTTTGCCAGCAGGCAGAAATACCATTTAATAGCGATTTCACACAGGAAAAGCTTCTAGTTAGATTACTCGGGAGGGGAGGGTGGGGGACAGCTAGCTTAGGGAATCAGACACATCACGAGTTAGGGAGTTAGGGAGTTTTGTATAGATATTCCATCGAAAAATTTCTGTTTATAATCCTATTTGCCCGTTGCACAGTATAGGCATTTAAGACCACTTGATTTGCTTCAAAATAGCCCAGTAAATCATGGGTCTTCCAGCGGTATAAGTATCCAATGATTTATTACAGCAAATATATGCTCACAGGATAAAAAAAGCTTGTTAATGTCAACGTGTTTCCAACCTCTGTGGGTCCTTGTTCACGGCTCCACTTCACTTATACCACTGGAAGACCCGTGATTTAGTGGGCTATTTTGAAGCTGTGTGTGAGCGTGGACTGGCAGCTCTCCTTTCGGAAGGAAGATATCCTAACAGCAGAACTACTGCTAAACACATGAGGAGAAAGAAGCAGGTGACAGGTCTCTGAAAACTTATATCCATAGAAGAGGTGGTGGTAAGCAGCATATGTCTTTTGTTTATTGCACACATGATTTGCTGTCAGAGTTCTTCCATACGACCCCATTTCACCAATATTGCATAGAAAAAATTCTGTTTCTAATCCTATTTGCCCGTTGCAAAGTATAGGTATTTAAGACCACTTGATTTTCTGTCAAGGTTCTTCCATACGACACCATTTCACCGATATTGCATAGAAATTTTTTTTGTTTATAATACTTTTTCCCCGTTGCAAAGTATATGCATTTAGGAACACTGTTGATTTGCTGTCTTTGGAGTACAGTTCTTCAATAAGAGACTGTGAACAAGTCTTGATCTTTTTAATATTTATATTTTTTAACATGGAGCGAACTAGAGGCAGTAAGCGAGCAAGGAGGGGCGTAGGACGTGGAACAAGAGGTACGAGACAATGCACTCCTTCCAGTGCTCCGGACAACACAAAAGAGAGCACATGGTCAGTCGCAGGACCGTCAGGCCTGTCATCGCTTGGTCGGTTCCCTGTATGTCTCATTACTGAAGATCGGCAACAATCCGTTCTTCAGTGGTTTACACACCCTTCATCCAGCGGTTTTACCTCCTCTTCCTCTCAAGGACACAAATGTCATCATCATCATGAGCCCAACCTGAAGGCCAAATGTCACCCAATAAACAGACCGCTCTAAATAATCCATATTCCGAAGAGCTCTTTGATGACACAATACGGTTGGGGTCAGAAGGCATTTCAAAAGATCAAGAGGCCAAAGAGGAAGATTTAGTCTGCCCTGATGCCCAATCGCTGATGCCCTCAGAGGAGGAGAAGGAAGCTTGTCCATCAGCAGAAATCCTGAGCCGTCAGCATTGCTTCGCAGTGCCCAGGCCCGGAATGAGAATCTGTCCGACCGGGCAAAATCCAGAGGGGCCGGATCACAATGGGCCGCCTGCTCTGTGGCCAATAGATACTTTGGGTGTGATAAAGCTGGCGCTGCTCCTATCTTCTGTTAATACGTGAGCAGCGCCGCTGTGGAGGGCCGCGGCTGCTGCGATTGGCCGCTCCTGGCAGCAGCAGCAGGACAGCAGAGCTTATGAGCTGCGGCCACTGCACTGGGCTACCATGATGGACCGCTCACTGCCCCACACCTCAGGAGTCAGGACAGTGCTTGAGCCGCAGCCGCACACACTGTCCTGTCTCCTGAGGGTATCAGTACAGTACAGGGAGAGGACCAAGCCGCTCTGTGTCTCGTGCAGCCGGCGCTGCTCC
Source organism: Phyllomedusa bahiana (assembly GCA_025379985.1). NCBI lineage: Eukaryota > Metazoa > Chordata > Amphibia > Anura > Hylidae > Phyllomedusa > Phyllomedusa bahiana. Next base: position 28,759 of record JAODAL010007598.1, read on the forward strand.
TGCCTCTGATCAATCATGTGTGATAGTGTGAGCAGCAGCCGGCCGGAGCTCAGACTGTCACACATGATTGATCAGAGGCAGGAGCAGCGCCGGCTGCATGATACACATGGGGCTTTAAGATTATGAAAAACAGTACTCTGACATGGACCCACCGGCTGCAAAACACATAACCCGCTCCCAAGCTTCGCCCCCTTCCTGTGTGGCAGCGTCCCAGGCACGCCTGCATGAAGATTCCTACTAGGCCATCAGCTCCACAGCCTCAAGGTATTCATTTTAATTTATATATATATAGGTCGTTGCTCCTCTGACTGTGTGGGCAGCAGCCAGCATGGTGGAGTGCTCAACATCTTAGTGTTATGTAAGGCTGGGTTCACACAGCCAGGGGCGTAACTACTGGAGTAGCAGGGGTAGCAGTTGCTCCGGGGCCCGTGCGCTTAGGGGGGCCCGCGCCCCGGGGTAGCTGCTACCGCGTCCGCTACCCCGGTAATGCCGCTCCTGGGCCCGCCGGCAGTGAACTTAACAGTTAACTGCGGCGGGCAGGGAGCTAAGGGACCCGGCGCATGCTGTCTCTGAACACCCGGGCCCTCCGGCCCGAGCGTTCAGAGGCAGCGCTACAGGGAGGTAGCAGAGCGGAGCGACGATGCACTCTGCTACTTCCCCTGCCGCCTCTCTGTGATCACGTGGGCGGCGCAGTGACATCACATCGGGGGAGCGTGGAACGAGGTAAGTAAGTTTTTTCTTATTTTACCTGCCCCTAAGCCGCCTGTATACCCACAAAGCCACCTGTCTATCCCCTAAGCCGCCTGTATACCCCCTAAGCCTGCCTGTTTATCCCCTAAGCCACCTGTATACCCCCTAAGCCGCCTGTATACCCCCTAAGCCACCTGTTTACCCCCTAAGCCACCTGTTTACCCCCTAAGCTGGCCGTATACCCACTAAACTTGCCTGTATACTCCCTAAGCTTGCCTTTATACCCCCCTAAGCCTGCCTTATACCCCCCTAAGCTTGCCTGTATACCCCCCTAAGCTTGCCTGTATACCCCCTAAGCTTGCCTGTATACCCCCTAGCTTGCCTTTATAGCCCCCTAGCTTGCCTTTATAGCTCCCTAGCCTGCCTTTATAGCCCCCTAGCCTGCCTAGATACCCCCAGCCTGCCTGCATAGCCCCCCAACCTGCCTGCATAGCTTTAAGTCTGCCAGCCTGAATATCCTTATAGCTACCGTGAAGCCTGTCTGTCTATATAGCCCCCTAAAGCTTGCCTACCTATATGGCCCCTATAGCCCACCTAACCCCTGTCTACTTGTATGGCTCCCTATAGCTACCTAAACCCTGCCTGCCTGTATGGGCACTCTATTGGCTACCTAAACCTTGCCTATTTGGGGCCCCATATAGCCTATCTAAACCCTGCCTGCCTAAATGGACCCATAAGCCAGGGGGGCAGGTGCTGGAAAAGTCAGGATTCTAAGATATTTGTATCTAAATATGCAGGGACAAATGGTCGGGAGATGTCATCATGGTGGCGGACTGGACCGGATGCAGCAACAAAGTGGGAAAGTCATCGACTCTCAGTGAAACGTCACCTGTTGAGTCAACAAGATGTAACTACACTGTAATCACTTATATGTCTACAGAGCCTGTGTACACTGGTGCCTACCACTATATGGTCACTGTGTGGAGGTAATATACAGTCTGCAGAGCCTGTGTACACTAGTATATACCACTATATGGTCACTATATGGCGTACTATTGGTCTTTGTGTACTGATCAGTTATAGTGTGGGGGTATTATTCAGTCACTACGTGTAATTTGTGGTCATGTTCTGGTGGTATATTCAGGTTTATATGTAATAGTGTTATTGGTAATGTTGGTCTAGGTATAGTGGGATTTGTTTGGTAGCAGTATAATGGTGATATGTATGGTGAGGTATTTACCCCTTGTATTATCTATATTATCTAACAGCATGTCCTGGTACATGGTCGTGGTCAGGGAGGTGGGCGAGGGGAGCGGGGTTGGGGGCCCCATCCAAAAGTTTGCTTTGGGGCCCTGGCTTCTCTAGTTACGCCCCTGCACACAGCGTATAACGGTTTGTACCTGTGTGCGCCGCTATACACCTGCTGTGGGAAGGTAAGCGCTGGCCAGCGTGTACTTTCAATAGCAGGTGTATTGTGGCGCACAGGTACACACCACTATACGACATGTGAACTCAATCTTGGCCATCTGAGTTAAGCACTGGCAGCATCAGGACTGTGTGGGCAGAAGCAGCGCCGCAAGCACTGTCTGAAAAACTGTTCAGTGCACTCACGTGTGAGGTAGATGCCAGGAAACTTAGCAGTGACCACACACGCTCCTCAATCATCTATTGCCACCCACATTAGCTTCTGCTTAGAAGCAGCCGACTCTTGCAGGTCCTACTCATTTACATGCCCTACTCTGCCCATGCAAAGGCCCAGACTATTGTGATGCGTTAAACTGGGCCAATTGTCTGCTTCAAACTTTCCAGGTACCAGCCAGACCAGACTGGTGGGTTGCCAGATTCTGTTCCGCTGCAGCCTACATATCTACCTAATGGGGACCTATTTACCAGCCTACTTTATAGGAGCCTATATAACTACTGTACCTACCTAATTGGGGGCCTAACTATTCCTACCTACCTAATTAGGTCTACCTCTCCCAAAATGGGGTGTATCTGTTTACCTATTAATTTAGGGTGTACCTATGTCCTATATTAGGGGTTTACCTACCTACTATATAAGGAAACAAAATATAAACTAAAACTCTGTGCAGAAACGGGCACCCATATCTGTCTGGAGGCACTTTTATTGTTAGGTGCACAAAGGGGTCATTATAACCATTTGCGGTGCTATGGATGGGGAGTTTGTACACAGGTGGGGCACAGGTAAAGAGGTGCTAGAAAAGGGAGGAGTCTAAGATGTTTGTGTGGTGAATTCTTCAGGGACAAGTCATGGCTGGGAGAAGTCATCATGATGGTCTGTGCCATATGGAGAAGAAAATGGAAAGATAGTGACTCAGCAGAGAAGACATCATCTGTGGGTCACTGAATGTCAGGGGTTATTTTGCTTCTGTGTTTGATCAGTGCTGTGTTTACTGTCATGTGATGGTGACCTGTGATTGCTGGTGATCTGGCCACTATGTGGTCTCTACATGGCAGTATTGGAGGTCTTTTTGGCACCTCTATAGTGGTAGTGTACACTTATCCCTGATCGTAAAGAGAGTGCACACCTGTCTCTGAACCTGTGATTACAGGTTTCTCTGCACCACCTTTACTTTCTTGCCTCTGTTTATAATGTTGTTTATTTTAGAAAATGGCAAAGTGCGTGACCAAGGGAAAACTCGGAGGCGGATATTATGTGTGGGCTGGTGGGTGTTTTGTGCCAGGGCTGCTTTTTAGTCCCAGTCCAGCCTTGGCAGTGCCTGTGGCTTCTAGCCCGCAGCTTAAGGATGTAGACTGTCAGGAAGAGGAAGTCATCTATGATCATGATGACATTGCGGATCCAACGTGGTCTTTTGAGCAGTAGCTAGCAAGCGTATCATCAGTGGATGAGGAGGATGATGGGGTAATGTCAGTGCGGGTCCGGCCTCAGAAAGAGAGGGGGCGGTCGCACAAGTCCGCTGACATTAATCTGCCAGCTATGGTCAGTGGTGGCAGCGGGAACACTGATACTAGGTATTCACCGTCAAAGAGGTCCAGGACCTGTGAAGTCTGGGCCTTTTTCGATCAAGCCTCAGATTTTCTGACCGACGTCATATGCCAGCTTTGCTTTCAACATGTCAATAGAGGAAAGAATTTAAAGAATTTAACCACCACCAGCATGAACAGGCACATGCATGTAAAGCATGAATTGCTGTGGAAGAATCATTAGTTGACAGACTACTAGGGGCTTTTTCAGGTGTGGGCATAGTCAGTGTTTAGCATGCGGTTATGCGGTTAAGTTTCCAAGAAATTTATATCAACTAGTAATAATTGTGTTTATGATATTCTATCCTACATTAATTGTAATTCCAAATATGTTATTTATCTTATAACGTGTCAAATTTGAAAACTACAATATGTAGGTTGCACAACCTCAGCCCTTACAGTAAGAATCAGACGCCATCTTTCTGATATTCGGGCGCCATGTGATACCGGTATCTCTATGACTTCAAAACACTTTATGGACGTTTATGATGGCAATACTGAAGGATTTTCTTTTATGGGAAGAAAAAGTCAGGAGACCGGTGAGAGGAGGAGACCACCATAAGAAATTTCTGAGTAGGGAGGCATAGTGGATTTTTAAATTAGCCACACGCTCCCCTCAAGGGTTAAACAAAAGACATGATCTTATGTACCAATATTAAAGGGTTTTTTTTGCGCATTTTTGTATATAATTGCCCAAATTTGAAATACTGAATTTTTTTTTTTGAAAACTTTTATTTATTTTTTTATGTAATTTTATATTTTTTTGGTGACTTAAAATTTTAAAGGGTTAAAATTTAAAGACACAAGCCCCGGATTACTCAGCTGGGCTATAAATGTTTGTGTGGGGCTTAGCTGAGCACGCTATGATTAAGGAAACTATTTTCGAAATCGTTAGCGTATTTATCGTGTTTCTGTCGGTATCATTATGGCTTGGATTTTTTTAAAACTTTTCAAAAAATTTTTTAAGTTTTTTATTCATCTGCCGGTGGTTGCTGGAAATTTTTTTCCCTTTCTAATGGCGTCTTCTTATGGTCAAAGGACTCCGTAACAGCTTTAGCGCTGCACCTCCAAAACACTTCATCCTCCTCTTTCAGTTACCCTTAAAAAGGAAAAATTATTTTTACCCTGTAAAAATTTTTTCTGTGCCCTTTTAGAGGAAAATTTTGTTTTCACTAAGTTGTTCCAAGTATCCATTTTATCTTAGGGAAAGGGTAATTGCGGCTTCTCCTCACCTTGTTGTAAAAAAATTTAAACCTGAAACATCAAAAACCCCAAAGAAAATTTAATGGAGTTTGCCGTTCGGTTCGAATTTCTAAAAATTCGGGGTTTGCTCATCACTATTTATGATTTATAAAATTTTATACAGCATTTTAAAGGGGATTTCCCCTTTTATAATTCGTTTTTAAAAATTAGCAAAGGTAAAAAAAGATTTATTACCAAATACTTGCGTTCGATTTTTCTTCCTTCAAAAAAGACAAACTTATCTCCTGCTTTTGCCACAAGTTTCCCTGGTTACAAGCCACCTCTCTCTCCTCTTACAGGCTGCAGCAGTGGCCGGGGTGCTGATCTTACTCCCTGCTGTTTCTTATGTAAGCTTGTTAAAATTACTTACTGACAAGCTTTAACCCTTTACATTTCTGTATCCTTGTGCACTAAAGTTTTCCTGCACTCATATCACTGTAAAAAGATAAGTTAGTAACAGTAGAACTGATATGCCCCCACTGCTATAGTAACCCCCCACAAACCCAACCAGAAATGTTAGCTCAGCTGACTCTGAAAAATGGCACGATAAGAAAACCTTTTTAACTTGGATTTCCAAATGATCTGAATACTGAGCTTGTTTTTTGAGCTGTACATATAACCATGAGAAAAAGCATTGCTTACTTTTACATATCAGGACATGCTAAAAAAAAAATCTGGTCCTAATAAAACCTCAGATGAACAACAAAACACAACAGTTACCACCATGTCATTATTTAAGTATACCTTTACTGCTTTCACGTTTATTAAGAGGGTTAAAAGCAGCCAGGTGCTCCTAATTAAATGCCCTTGATTAAATGGTCATAAGTAACTGTGGCCACCTCTATAAAAGCCAAGCTTTGGGATTTTTTTGTCTGGAAAAAGGGCAGGGGTTGTTAACACAATGCCAAAGAGGAAAGAAAATCATCAACGATCTTACAGAAGTAATTGTTGCTGACGTCTATCATTCAACAGTAAGAACGTTTCTTCACGTGTTGACCATAAAATGTGTAGCGTCACATTTGGCAAAAATCAAACACAGCATATAAGTAGAAACACCTCATACTTACTCTTATGAGTGTAACTATAATAGATATAATGGTGCCGCAAACTTCTAGTAGATTTCAGATGCTCAGTGGAAGGCCAATTTGGCAAAAGTCCAATGTATAGATAATGAAGGAGTGGTGTGGATTATCTATATATGGATGTAACTATAGCCACAGCAGCCATTGTGACAACTATGGGACACAGAGGTTGAGGGGGGCACTACTCAGGTACAAGAATATTATTCCTTTTTTAGGAAACAAGTGTAACCCCCCAAAGGGAAGGAATGTGTACAGTGGATTCTATAGAAAAAGGCATTCACTCTTCTTTCCCAGAGATGCATTGGGCTTCACTACCCAGCAGCCCTGGTTTGGTGATATCACAGGAAGAGGGGGCAGTGAGTGGGAGGAGGAGCTGGGAAGAGGCAGAAGTGAGGAGACTACAGAGGAGAGAGGGCTCTGAGAGAGAGACTGAGATTTCCCCAGTGTGTCCTGAGAAGAGACTGGCTAGTCTATGGGCCGCCTGTCAGCTGCAGAGCCCCAGCTTCTCATCCAGGAGAATAGTGCCTCCACTTACAGAGCACACATTGCCTGAATGTTTCTGAAGCAGGCTGGAGCCTTGTGCTGGGCTGATATGAAGAGTGAGTAGATGATGGCAGGACTTGTTTGCTATGAAGTTGTACATTTTGTGGTGTGGACTGTTTTTGCAATTGCTAAGGCTGAGATCTTCAAGTGCACCAACATTAGAAAAGAGCTCCAACGACCGCGGCAACTGGGCCCCAACAGTTTAACTGACACTGAACCGTGGCAGCCATTTTGATAGCACTCTCACTGTGATCCGTTAGGAGAGGTTAACTGACGGTATATTACTGTGGGATTACCTGCGTAGGCCACCACGTAAAAGAGAGACAGAACTGTAACTCTACCAGTAGGGGGGAGTATTTTGTACTTATTTATTGATGTTTGATATTATGCTTTTCACTCTATTTTTATGTTTGCAATTCCCAAGCCATATTCACCTATTGATCCTTTGAAATAAATTGCTAAAGTTTTTATCCCCCAACTCTGGGGGGTGTGTACTGAGCTTTGACAGGGGGTTTTTCCCGGGCGCCCCCGGCAAAGAGGAACCACCTTTCCTGCATACCTGGAGAGCTGAATGAAGACTCTGGGGGAGGCACTGTTTCATAGAGAGGGAGAAACAAACACCCCTGCCCAAGGAGGTTGGCACAAAGGGGTTTACCAAGAGTTTACTTTTTGCTCTCCAGCACTACTATGGGACTTTTATGATATATTGTAGGATTAGTTATACCTTTAGTTATTGAAACTTATGCTGCTGTTTTAGTTTATTATCATTAGGATGGGGGACATCATCTCATATTTCTATGGGGTCCTATCAATTCTAGTTCCCTCTGCCCCCCCGTCAATTCAGTGGGAGGGGTGATAATTTGGGTTTGTTTTGCAACCCCCAGGTTCCTTTTTAACCGATAAAACTGCTGAAACTAAAGTATTCCGATTTTAAATTATCCTATAACTATGACTAAAGGCTATATGTGGCCTGAAATACGTAAGCACTACTGAATGCAACATTTGACATTTTCATACCTGTTACCAATTAAGCTGAAGATTTCATTTTATTTGGAAGATGAACATTGTTTTCTTTGCCATTTAGCTGGACTGTTGTCCTTCAGGCTTTCCATGCCTTCTTTGTCAATTCCAGCAGGCAGGGGAACTGGTTTTGTACTTCTTTAATCCCTTAAGCCGAACACCTGAAAAGTAGTTAATGACCAGAACATTTTTTTAGTCTTTGCCTCCTTGTGTTTCAACAGTTGTAACTTTTTTACTTTTTCAATGACGCAGTTGTATGAGTCCTCGTTTTATTCGAGACGAGTTGTACTTTATGGGGGAATAGTTTAAGTTCACTTATAAATAATTGCAGTATTTTTTTATTTAAAAAAAAATGTAATTTTTTGTAAAAAATTTTTTTTACACCATTCACATTTCACACTTAATAACTTGTTGGATTAATTATACAGGTTATTACGGTTGTGTGGATACCTAATATGTGTAGGTTTTTTTGTGTGTGTAATTTATGCACAATTATTTTTTACTAAATATTTATTTTTATTTTATTATTTATTTTTTTATTCTTTTTTCTTACACTTTTTCTGTTTGTTTTTTTTACTTTTTTTTTACTCCCGTGAAGGGAAAACTGTTTTACATTTTTTTAAATTTTTTTTTACACTGACACAGGCAGTGATCTGGATAGCACACAGTGTGTCCGGCTCACTTGCTTCATACACAGACAGCTCTGGGGCCACTCTAGGTCCCCAGGGCTGACTGTGCAGCAGTTCCCCGGGCTCTGTCGGGTCACCGGGTGTTCCGATCACCCGACAGAGCAGGGGAACCCTTTGATTGCGCTGCGGTAACGCACCGCCGCAATCAAAGGGTTAAAGCACTGGGATGCGGAGGTTTCCCCCGCTTCCCGGTGCTTGCAGGAGATGCTCTGGGATCAGGGCTGTTTAACTCCTTAACAACTGCTCACTTTCTTTTGATGGTAAGCGGTGTGTGTACTCTGTCGACAGTGAGGTCAAAAGACGTTGCTGCTTTCAGAGGAAGTAGGTGGGAGTTAACAGCTCTGTTCCTAGAACAGCCACGAAGCATGGCAGGGGTCGGAGTTTTCCTCCTATCCCTGGCATTTACCCCCTTGATTGCTGTGGTCATAATCAAAGGGAATTCCCCTGCCCAATTGGGTCACTGGGAGTCTGATGGACCCAGGAGAAAGTCTGTATGGTCAGCCCTGGGGATATAAAATGTCCCAGGGCTGTGTGTGTAGTAAGCCTGCTGTTAGGGTACACTGTATGCTAAAACATTGTCAGTGTAAAATAAAATTTAAAAGAAGTTATCCCTCAGAATGATGAAAAAACAGAAAAAGTTAATAATTAAGAAAGATAAAATAAAACTAATATTTAATATGAAAATAATACTGCGCATATAGAAAACATTACACAGAAACAATAGACATATTAGGTACCTAAATGAATGTAATAACCTTTAAAATTTATTTAAAAGGTTAATTATTGTTAAATGTAAATGGTGTAAAGCATTAAAAAAATGCAGAAAAACACCTTTGTTATATACACGATGCAATATTTTTTTTTTTTTTAAATTACACAATAATGTATATGTATACCCAAACTGTGTAAAAAAAAAAATCACAACTTCTCCCACATACAACAAGGCCTCATACAGCTGCATCACTAAAAAAAATGAAAAAGTTATGACCACTGAAACGCATAGAGGCAAAAATGGAAAACTTTTGCAGGTGATTAAAACCTTTTCAGGCCTGACGACTAAGGGGTCAATAGTTTATGCTTCTGCATATGCAGAAAATCAGTAAACTAGTTATGCATAATATAGATGCAGACCTGAATGCTTAGAATACCGGGACAAATGGTACCTGGTGATATAAGGAGTCTATGTTTTTGCACAGTAAGGAAAGACACCAGTGGTTATTTTTAAGTGAACTTTCATTTCTCTTTATGCAAAAAAAAAGCTTTATTATTTTTTTCCTGATGCATAAAAAGCCTTTTTTGGCTCCCTTAAAGAAATCAAATCAAAACCATGGGAGGAAACAAACAGAGAGATGAGGGAAATCTAGGTAGATTTAGTGACAGGTTCTAGCAGGTTACCCCTTTTGGGCGATCGCCATATTTGTCAAGAAGGGTGTATAAAGGAGTGCAACTAGGGTTATGCAGTGGCTTTTTATTCCATTGATGCCCCTCAAAATTATTGTTACTGGAGAAACCAACGGCAGTGAATGGGTAATGTGGCCTAATTGGTTTGTCCACTATTTGCACTGTGATGTTTACTAATTTAGCAAATTAGCTCATTTTTAAAAAATATATATTTATTAAAATGTATGTTCCAAAAATCTCTATACTATCATTAGTAGTGTTGAGCGATTGCGTTGGCTATCGAGATCGATCGATAGTCGATAGTCGGCCGCTATCGATAGGTTTTGTCGAAAGTGAGCAATCGATTATGCGCGATGACCATTTTAAAATCTATGGGAGAGCAACAAACCTTTCATTATTACACCAAACAAGGCTGTGAGATGCTGGAAATTAATTCCACAACAGTCAAAATGGTACGTGCTACATCTTAGGCAACACACTTAGGTTATAAAGTCACAGAATAAAAAGTCACAAGACCCATTCACTATCCCTGTCTAGTAACATAGCCTGACCCTTAAAACCTGCATAACCACAAATTGAAAAAGTGCAGAAGGCAGTTATGATTTGAACCATCATACTTACTTGAAAATGGACATTCCGAATTTCCCTGTCTGGGCCACAGCCTGAGCCCCCAAACCTCGCATGACCCCCAACATTTAAAAAGTGCCGGAAAAAGGAGAGTCTTTCAACCCACCCATTTTTAGTTTCACTGGACATTGACTATACCTGTCCTGGGCCACAGGCATGAGCCCCAAACCTGCATGGCCCCCAACATTTAAAAAGTGCCGGAAAAGGAGTCTTTCAACCACCATTTTAGTTTCACTGGGCATTGACTATACTGTCCTGGGCCACAGCATGAGCCCCAAACCTGCATGACCCCCACATTTAAATAGGGCCGGAAAAAGGAGTCTTTATACCACCATTTTAGTTGAAACTGGACATTGGACTATACCTGTCCTGGGCCACTGCATGGGACCAGGCCGGAGTTACAGTGGGTTGCGGTGATAGCCCAGGCTGGCGTAGTTTCCGTCATCTATTACAGAGGTTTAAAATGCCCTGATGATGACGCAGCAACGAAAACTGTCGTGCTGAAGCAGAGTGCGGAAGGGAAGTGTGAGAACTCCAGCCTTCCTCTGTACACAGTCAATACTGGGTAGCGCTTGCCCCTCCGTATGAGTGTGGACCAATTGAGCTTCACTTGGAAATACTGGTGGTTAACGCTCCTGTTACACCCTAGGTGCCCTTTATCTTGGCATTCTTTTTCTCATTTTACTCAACGTGCTGGAGGAAATGGTCTCTGTACTTTGTTCTCTGTCCGTGCTCCATACTCCATGTCCTCTGAATAACCTACATCTGGTCAAGTTTTCCTGTACCTCCCTTGTACAATTCAGAGGAATTTTTTTTAACAGCTATTTTGTACATGCAAGTTTTTTAGTACTTTAATTCTAGAAAACACATTTTTAAAATAGGATGGAATCCCACCATGTCTTTGTTTCTCTTTTTTTCATTGTATTAAATGGGTTGTCTCAATACAGGGATTGATAGCTATGTTAAAGATCTTGCAAAAACAAGTCATTTTGCAATATGTGTCCATTAACAGTGTCCTACCTATTCCTGTTTCTGACAGCACCATCACCCTTGAGCCACTCTTGACAATTGTGAAGAACAAATGTCTGTTAGAAACAACATTTTTTAGAATAGGACCTGTAGTATAGCTGCATGTCACAGCAAAATGCCCCCAAAAATTCAAAGCATGACCCTTGAGCACTTTGGTCAATTGTGAAGAACAAATGTCTGTTAGAAACAACATTTTTTTAGATATAGGACCTGTAGTATAGCTGCATGTCACAGCAAAATGCCCCCAAAAAAATTCAAAGCATGACCCTTGAGCCACTTTGGTCAATTGTGAAGAACAAATGTCTGTTAGAAACATTTTTTTATAATAGGACCTGTAGTATTGCTGCATTTCAAAGCAGCATGACCCAAAAAATTATAAAAATGACTTCTCAGCCACTGTTAAAAATTGTGAGGGAGAAATGCCACTTAGAAGCCACATTTCTGTTCCAAAGGACCATATTATGCTGTATCTCACAGCTACATGACCCCAAAAAAATTATAAATATGACTTCTCAGCCACTATTAAAATTGTGAGGGAGAAATGCCACTTAGAAGTCCACATTTCTGTTCAAAGGACCATTAATTATTAGCTGTTATTCACAGCAACATTGACTTCAAAAACATTGACAATGCGATAAAACTTCTTAAGATAAAGTGAGTAAATGGAATACGGTGTTGTCATGATAACCTTGCTGTCTTTTACAGTCTCCTCACAGCAAAACCAGCAAAATGAACTGTTGGGAAAAGAGAATAAAAATTGCAGTAAGAAATGATCATTTTAAAAAAAAGTTTTCAAGAGGACCATTTCTGTTTGAAAAGGAATGTGAGGAGACTGGCAACTAATCGGTGACCTCGGCAATTGGGGCCACAACATCATCAGAGATCCATGCCTGATTCATCTTGATGAAAGTCAAACGATCCACATTATCTGTGGAAAGCCGGATGCGTTTGTCTGTAATGACTCCTCCGTGTGCTGAAGGTTCCGCTCAGATATGACGCTGGCTGCTGGGCAGGACAACACCTCTATGGCGTGACGAGCCAGCTCGGGCCATTCGTCCATTTTGGATACCATGAAGTCTATTGGGTCCGGAACACATGCAAAAACATCGGTGTTGTGAGACGCAGATAGTCGTGCACCATGATCTTAAGCTGATCTCTGTGTGTTGGATGTGTGCCCTGCATTGCATGCGTTGGTGAGGTGGGAAACAAATAGTGCCAGAGGTCACCCATTAGGCTTCTGCCACCTTGCCTGCTGCTGCCGCTACGCCTACTTGGCACTCTACTGCTGTCACGTCGCTGATGTTGTTCCACCGTGACAGTTGGGGAACGTGAAGCAGACGCACCAGATGTCTCAGTTGATCAATCAGCAAGGTCTCCATTTTCCTGCATTTTACTCTCTATTTGGGTGGGTGGAAGGAAAGTGCTGATTTTTGTTTTGTACCGGGGATCCAGGAGGGTGGCCACCCAGTAACTGTTGTTCATTTTGATGGCCTTAATGCGAGGATCATGTTGGAGGAAATGGAGCATCCAAGCACTCATGTGAGAGATGGAGCCTTGATTTCCCAAGCCCTGGGTCGAGGGGCACTAGCAAACTGATCTTCCTCATCTTCCTCCTCCGCTCAAATTCGCGCCAACCTCTTTCCAAGGCAGGGACGTCGGTAACATCGGTGTCTAGGAATACCTCTCCTCCTCCTCCTTCCGCTGCCTCCGGCACAGCTTCAACACAGCCCTGACTTGCCTGAGATGATGCACCTGAGAGCTGATGCGCCACCTTGCACTAGCTCTGGACCCACGAACCACTGCTAATGAAGACGATTGAAATTGTGAAACTGTCGGGCCTTGTGGATTTTTACGGAGAGAAAGGCTCCGTGTCCGCATCTGTGTCCGTCTCCTCCTCCGTCGCTGGCGGGACCTGTTGTTTCAGAGTGTCCAACGATCGTTCCAGAACTAAGATCCAGAACTAAGATCACCACAATGCTCATGCTGACAAGGGCATTGTCCGCATGACCATTTTGGGTGGCTTCTTCAAAAAATGGCATGGATGGTGAAGAGGCTCTTTCACATGCCTCCACTCTCGGGGGCTCAACCCCCGAGGTCCGCACCGCTTGCTTGTCAGGCCATGTGGTCACCTCGTACTGCGTAATGGATTTGCGATGCTGCCTCAATCGCTGGAGCATGTGGAGGGTGGATTCCAGCATGTTGCCAAGGTTCAACAATGGAGGATGGTTGACGGGCGAGGCCGAGCTGATGCTGCAACGGCAGCCAGGCGGGGCGAAAGAGAGTGCGAACGGCGGAAGTGCGAATTAGACTTCGAGTCCTTCCTCAGCAGCAGTACAGACCCGGGTAGCTCTTTAGGAAATTTATGGTCGACAAGGTTCATGACATGTGTCAGTAAGGGTTGTGTCCAGCCTTACCGATTATTAAGGGAGGCCAGCAGATTTCGCCGTTATCGCACCACAACTTGCCTGACACAAGGTTCTTGTTCCCAGCCAGTGCTCGGTCTCGTTGCGGAGAGACGTCCACAGATCATGACCTGTGTGTGGGACGGCTCCAAGACAGTTTATTTCAGCAGGGCAAATGGTTTTTGGGCCGTGATGCCACCATGAGGACCTTGGGGGAAAGAAACCTGCAACATCCCTTGCAGTTTTAAAGAGCAGGCGCCGATGCCCGAGATGCCTCCGTCACCCCCAGAGGACATCCACCAGCTCAACCAGTGAGCCTTGTCACAGAGATTATAGCGTCCTTGGCCGTGCTTACTAGTTCCATTGTGTCGGGGTCAGATCCGAATTATTTCCGGCCACTGGATGCAGACAAGAGCTGGAAATTTTGGATGGCCAGGGCAGGGAAGCGCTTTTCTGGCAAGAAATGACTGCTCGGCATCTGGTATTGGGGGCAGGCAAGGGCCATGACGTGGCGGAACCATCTGTGTCCACCAGCCCGGAAAGGGCAACATTTCCAAGGCCAAAAGCCTGACAATGCCGACATTCAGGCTTTTGGTTTTGGGTTTGGTTTGGTTAAAGTGTTTTTCTGTCCCAAACTGGAAGAAGAAGGCTGGCTGCTAGACTGGCCCCCTGTACGGGTGAGGTAGTCAAACTGGTGGAAGGAGAAGGGGTAGGATGGGTCTCTGGTGGTTTGTAGTGGTACTCGGGCGACGGTGGAGGCTGAAGCGGAGGGTGATCCCTGATATGACTCTGAGAGACATGGGCAGCTGAGGAACGCTTGGTGGTGGCGGAGGAGGAGGCGGGAGCGGGTGTGGACAGTGGTTGGAGGCCGGGCGTTGGTCTGGCCTTTTTGGCCAAGTGTTGCCTCCATTTAAAACTCATGCATTCGCTGCATGTAAACTGGGGACATGTTGGTGGTGGTTAACCACCTAAGGTTCTTGCCTCTACTTATGCGTTTACGGCAAAGGCGGCATATGACATTGTGGGGAATCAGAGGCTTGCTCAAAGAAGGCCAGGCTTGAGAGGTCCTGGACCTTTTTTGACGGCGATAAGGAGGTGGGGGGTTTGCGCTGCCCGTGGCTGGCGGAATCATATCAGCGGACTTCTGCGACCCCCCTCTCCCTTTTTGAGGCGGAACCCGTACTGACACTACCCCTTTCATCTTCGATTGACCGGTTTCCCTTTCTCCCTCTGATAGCATCGTATCTGGGCATCAGAGCAGAGAAAATCATCCTCTTTGGCCTCTTGATCTTTTGACATCCCTTCTGACCCCAACCGCATTTTGTCATCAAAGAGGTCTCCAGAAAATGGATTTACCCAGTGGTGGGTACACGAGTTGACATTTGGGTTGTTCTTGTTGGACGGATGTGATGATGCTGATGACGACATTTGTGGCTGTGACTGGGAGAACGAGGAGGTAAAAACTGCTGGATGCAGGTTGCATTAACCAATGAAGGCAGATTGGAGACGCTGTTCGTTATGAGATTCACAGAGCCGGACCCAGCGTTGACGGGCCTGATGGTCCTGCAACCGACGATCCGCTGGCATGCGTGTTGTCGCCGCACTGGAAAGAGCCCTTTCTCTGTACTCTACCTCCATGTCAACCCCCTCTTTGCTCGCTTACCACCTTGCATTTCGCTCCATGTTCAGAAATATAAAAATTTGAAAAGGGTTTATGGAAGAGTTTTGGGAAGTCTCTTATTAAAAGACGGCAAATCACAGTATTCTCAAATCCCACAAATCAAAACCAAATAGCTGGATTCACATTTAACTGCAAAGTAGATCTATCACCAAAGCGGGCCTGCGCCAAAGAGAAAAAACACGTATCTGACATGTATTCGGATAATACATGGTATTTTTGGCACCTTTCAATTTAAACCTGTGGTGACTACAATATTGTTTGTATTCACATTTAAGTGCAAGGTGCCTCAATGAACAAAGCTGTAGTGCCCCAAATAAGTGAAAAAACAGTTTTGTAATGTATTGGATAAACAAGGTATTTTGGACCTTTCTTTTCACTGTGGTGACTACAAAATGTGTATCACAATTAAGGCCAGGTGCCTCAATGAACAAAGTGTAGTGCCCCAAAAAGTGAAAAAACACGTATCTGTAATGTATTCGGATAATAAAAGGTGTTTTTTGGCCCCTTCAATTCACCTGTGGCGATACAAATTTGCTGTATTAAAATTTAACTGCAAGGTTGATATATAAAAAAAGGTTGGAATGGGCAAAATTAAAAATGAACACCTATCTAAATTTTATACTGAAAATTTAAAGTGGAGTTTTGCACCTAACAAAGAGACCTGCATTTACTATAAAAGATGTGTATCCTATTATTAAAATTCAGGCTGCCCAAATAGGAATATTTCAATAGAAAATGTTAATAATAAAGCTATTGCAGTGCAATGTCTTAACTAAGTTTGGTGAACTTTATCCAGTATTCTTTATAGAGCTTGTGTGTGTTTGCCCGGGGGCCCCCCCCCGCTCCCTCTGTGACTTTACAGCGGTAGTTTCTCCTTTTAAAATTCTCTACCCACTACAAAAAAAATCTTCCATTTTAATCTAACTAAGTTGTAAGGATCAAAGCTAACAGTAGAGCTTTCTCTGTGAGAAAATAGAATCATTTGCTGAGCTGGTTGGACACAGGCGAGCGCACGTCCTACTGCTATGAGACGCTGAGAGACACTGAGGCTGAAACAGGATACGTGGTTTTTATGTAAAGAGGTCATGTGATTTTTCCAAGCCAACGAACATTACACATCCCCGTCATGACGTCGCCAACCCCATCTCACCTGCTCTATTCTGTAAGCTGATTTGCTGGCCGCCAAAAATGACAGGAAGCGCCCAAAATGGCGACGATCTTAATAGATGATGCACAGATTTTAACTAAATTATCACATGATCTAAAAATTTCGATCAACATAAAAACTGTGCCAATTTCAACTTTGTCGATAATAATCGCTCAACACTAATGATAAGAATAGACTCAAAATGACAATAAAAATGCAAACTGTGATCATAAAAACAACAGTATAAACTAAATGATCCACACCCTGTCATCTATATTTATAGGGGGCTATGTATCAACATAGACCTTTGTGGTATCTTGTACGGTGACCTGTGTTGGGATATATAAACATATGTATATATTAGGGTGGGCTCTTAAAAATGAAAGTTTAAATTTCCAATTCTCATCCCTCCAAGATGATCCACCTACTGAGAAAAAAATTGGGTAAATTCTGTTTAAACTTTGGATAATATATAAAGGTGGCCCCAGGGGTCTACATTATGGTGGTCCTTAGCACAAGTTGAAAAATTAAAAGTGGTTAAATCAAATGTCTCACCCCCTGAAGTTGTTCCACTTATAAAGAGGAGAATTTGGGTACATTGTTTTTGAAATTAGAAAGCATTTACAGGTAATCCTTGCATTTTCAAAAACTATGAATTGGTACACAAATTCTCCTCTTCATAAGTGGAACAACTTCAGGGTATGAGACATTAACCATATATATATATATATTTTATATATATATTATATTTTATTTATATATATATTAGAAAAGGAAACGCCCCGGCCCTGCCCCCCCCGCTGTGATTGGCTGCCTGACTCCTCTGTGTTTACTCCCCTCCGAGCTGTTAAAATCGATAGTGAAACCAAGTCTGCTGGCTCGATGTACATCTCCCAGCTTTAGGGTCAATGTTCTGGGCAATTACTGGCTGTTTAAGGGGCTTTTACCAAGAGGTTGATTAATCTCCTCCCAGATCCAGTCCTTAAGCTGCTACTTGGAAAATAAGGCGTTCTGTTCCTCAGATCGAATGCAAGCCCCGCCTCCTTTTGACGTCATCAACTGTAGTGTATAACATAAGGATTCAACACTGCATCTGTATAAGCTGCAGTGCTTAGGTGATTAACCTTGCAAGACAGAGGTTGTCAGTTCAAGCCCCATCAGTAGATTTTTTTTTTTCTTTAAAATTTGTACACATATGTAAGATATGAAAATATATGTGTAGACAGCTATAATTCTATTCATATACACACACAAAGCTCCCCTATATAGTGCCCTATCCTTGCAGTCACACCAAGCACTTCCAACATACGTGATACAATGCATATATTCTGGGGGATGAGACATGATATAGGGGAGCTATGTATGTGTATATATATCATTATAGAGATTGACATATATATTTTAGGTCTCTCTACATATGTGTAGAATTTAGGGGGGGGTAAAAAAATATACCCTGTGAGGGACTAGAACTCCAAACCTCTTTGTTGTAAAAGCAATAATCTACTAGTGCTCTACCGCTGCACCACCAGCCCAAGTTAGTTACAAGCTGAGCAGGGCCTTCTCTCAAAGCTGATTTGCTTCTCCCCCCACTGTTTTCACTCACATGTCATTGACAGCAAGCAGAGATCTTTACTTGAAGCTAACATTTGTAGTTGAGAAAAAAGATCTTGCCCTGTTTTGTCATTTAAATTTTTGGATGAACCCCCTAGAAAAACACCCTGCGGGTTTTCAGTTGTGTGAAAAAACTAAGCTTAGGAAAAGGTGTTGCTGGATTTTTGGGAGCCTCAAGGCTGCAGAATAAGCAGGCGGGGAGGCTACAGAGCTGTTTTTTATCCAGAAAACCTTCTGAAAACCCCTGCTTTAAAAAAAAGATGATGTACAGTTTTTTCAGTGAGGGGGAGACATGCCCCCCTGGGAGGAGGCCCAGCCTTTGACAGGGGGGACACCCCCCTTGGTTTTTAAAAATTTTCCAATCTGAAAAAATTTAGTTGAACGGGCCGGCAGCTAAAAGGGAAAACCCCCCTTTTAAAGGGGGTTTAAAAGGAAAAAAACATTTGTAAAATTTATATCCTGTTTTATTTTCTATTATTTTATCCTTTATTTTTTATTTTAAAATATATTTTATATATTATATATATTTATATAATATTATATTTTATATATATATATATATTTATATATATATTTATATATATAGTTTTTATATATTGTAAACCCAAGTGACAGGCGGAGTGGGGGTGGGACGGAATTTTATTTCCCCAAGAATGTTTTCCCTTTGGGGGCCTTTAAAGGAAAAGGGTTTGGGGGACCAGGGGCGTGACCCCGATTTCCCTTTGGGGGTTGGTAAAAGGGAAAGCCGATTTTTCTTTTTGGGGTCAGTAGCTATAAAACGTTTATATAGCGGTTGGGTCCCTTTATCGGGTGGCTTTTTTTGGGGTGGTCAAAGACCCGGGGGGTGGCCACTCCCACGCACCAGGGGATTTTTGGTGTCAGGCAAAAAGCCTGGTCTGCGGGCCTGTCAGGGTTTGTGGGGGTTTTGCAGGGCCAAATACTGTGATTTAAACCCATGCCTTGTGTTTTTCCCAAGTTTTGCCCAGGGTCACTGAGTGTTTTCCCTGGTTTGCTAGGACTGTTTTGGGTGTTTTGTTTGTGCTCAGCCGAGCAGGTTTTTTTTTTGGTTTTTGGGGCCTGAATTTTAAGGGCCCTTTTGTTTTTTTTCCCTTTTTATCATATAAAAAAAACCCGGAAAACCCCTTTAAATTTTAAACTTTACTCAGTTTTGTAACTGTTTTGGGTCTGGGGGAAAGCCCAGTCTGTCCCTGTTGGACGTGTTTCCCCCCACATATGGTGTTTTCGGATGGGGGGCAAATGGGATTTAAAGGGGACACACCCCAAAATTTTCCAGGGCAGCAACGGGAAAAATCCATTGCTAAGAGCGACGACGGGGGAAAAAGTGCCGGGAATCGTGTTTAAAACCCTTATGTCGGGAAATTAAACCCGGCAGGGGTGCAGCAGTCCGGGGAACCCCCAAAGGGTTTGGATGAGCCCCTAAAAGAAAGCTGTTTAAAGGGGAACCCAGAAAGCCTGCAGTTGATGACCCCCAAACCACCCGAAGGTGCACAAAGAGGCCATGGGGCTCAGGCAAAAAGAAGGGCCCTGCTGATAGGGAAAATTCGTCCGCTTACGGAGAGCGCACTCAACAAGCGCCCCAAAGGGAGAAGCCCTGGCTTTTGGCCCCAAATTGTGCAGGGCGCCAAAGTCGTTTCCCCAAACCGGGCCACGTGCCGCATTTAATTATCGATGAAAGAAAAGGGAGGGCTTCCCGTTGATGTCGGGGGCCTTCTTAGGGTTCCTTCGAGAGAGGGGGGCCGAGGGGGAAAAAGTTCCCAAGTGGCCCAGGGGGCTAAAAGTTGGGGGCGCCTTTTTTAAGGGGAGACCCCCCAGAAGGGGAGTTTTTTTGACCTTAGCGAACGGGGAATCCCCCAGGACTTGTAAAATTTAAAAGGGGGAGATCCGGCCCCTTGGGTGTGACCCCCAAACCCGTGGGGGGGCCCCGGGCTTTGGTTTTAAAAATTGGGACCTTCTCTGTTCATTTGCCAGCACGCTCACGGGATGTACGACTGGTTCAGGGTTTAAAAAAGGGCTGCAACTGAGGTTTTAAAAACCTTTCGCCAGTTGGTGGGAAAGTGGCCTGGAATTTTGGTTGTTCTTTGCCCCGGAGGACCCGCACGGGGGTTGGGAAAAGGTAAAAACCCCCAAAGGGAAAGAAAGGAGCCCCTCGTAAGCCTCGTTGAAGGAAACAAGGGCCAACCGAGGTTTTACCCCCGACGGCTCCTCCTGGAGAAACCACCCCCCCCCGGGAAACAGAAAATCGCCCGGAAACCCCCGGGGAAAGACTTTCCAGGTTTAAGGAGGGTGAAAATGCCCCTAAGGAAAGGGTGGCTCGGGAAAGGTGGCATTCGGGGGAGGACTGGGCCCCAAAGGGGACAGAACGGTCTCGCAGAGACCAAGGAGATCGGGGCCGCATAAGATGCTGGGCGGTTTGTAATAAAACTGGGATTTTTGGGCCCAATTGTCCCCTTCCCGGAGAGGGGAATGTGCCCTCAGCCGGCGGAGATCTCTTTTGAAAGGCCAGTTTGTCCCCCAGAGACTGTTTTTAGGGGGATGCGGGGAAATTATGTAACATTAAAGTCAATGACTTTCCTGTAGAGGTTTCTGGACTCTGGGAGTCGGGTTTAAACCCTGGTGCTTGCCCAGTTAGCAGACAAAAAAATGGTAAACCCGGACGGAGTGATAGGGGTCCTTGTTTAGGGGGGAACCAAGGAGTTTCCCACACCCTTTGGGTTAAAACCCGGGGAAAAAACTTTTTTTTGGAGGGCCCTTTCCCATAAAGTGGGGGTGGTGGGGGTCCCTAATCCCTATTTGTGATCTGGGGAGGGTTTTTTCCCCTTTTTTGGGGACTTGTGGGCCCCCAAAAGGTTTCTTGTGGGGTTTAAAATAACTGTAATGGTTTTTATGCATCCCCTTGCTATTGTTCCAAAAACCATTTGCCCCCAACGCCAGGGCCCCAGCCAGGGGGGGTTTGGACCCTAAAAACCCGGTGATAACATTTCCCTTGGGTTTTTGGGAGGTGGACCGAGGGAAACGGAGGATGTGGCGGTTTTTATCCCGACCTTGAGGCCCTTACCGGGGTTTAATTTTGGGGAACTGCTCAGCTCAGGATCCCCCCTTTGTGAAGCTAGGGAAAAATTTAAAGGTTATAAAGGGGGAAAACCTAAAATATCCAGGGGCAAAATACTGTTTTTCCCTCCATGGCAGTAAACCGGGGAGCTCTTGTTTTCGGGTGGCAAAGTCCAGGGGGGAAGGTGGTGGAGCAGCTGGTAGTGCCCACACCCTTTTTCCCGGGAAAAATGGTCCTGGCCCTCCCCCAAAAAAACACTTTGTTTAGGGGGTCTTTGGGGCAGCGAAAAAGCAAAGGAGCGCACCCCCAAAAGGGTTTTTTTTTGGCCCGGGGGTACATGGGGATTTTAAAGCGGTAGTAAAGCCTTCCCTGAGTCCCAAAACTAACGCCCCCTATGCCCCTTACGGAGTTCCCCGGGTTTCCCATTCCCTAAAATTAGAGGACCGTTTGAGGGGGGTTGCAAGGGACCTCTTGGGCCCCTTTTGGAAAGTTGCCTGGGCCCATAAATTATTTTTGGGGGTTTGGTGGAACTACGCCACACGTTATCCGGGGGGCCCTTTACCTTGGGGAAATTTACCTCCTCCAAACTTTTTTCCCGGGGAGTTGTTCCATATTTTTTCCCGTACTGGCTTTTCCCAAGGAGATCCTTACTGATAAAGGGGACCCCTTTATGTAAAAGGGTTCCCCAAAGGGATTATGCAAGCTCCTTAATTTTAAGCATTGGTACGTTCAGTTTCCCCTCCTCAAACTGACGGTTTGTGGGAAAAATTTAATAAAAACCCTGGAGTTTGTTAAGGGGGGGTGGTCAATAGGGGTGGTAAGGATGGGGACTGTTTTTATTTCCCTATCTAATTTTTTTCCAGTGGGGGGTTCCTCAGTCGTTTTAAGGGATTTTCTCCCTTTGAGTTAGTTTATGGCCGGGTTCCCGGGGGGCTACTTTGGGCATTGCCAAAGAAAAATGGGAACAAGAGGTTTAAACCCCACAAGAGGTAATAGAGCACATTTTCCCCGATGCCCAAGGGCGGATTATGGCAGTTATGCCTATAGTCAGGGGAAAATTACAGCAGGTCAGGAAGGGTCAAAAACCGTGTGATAATTGGTCGGCCCAAAGGTAAGGAGCTTCAACCCCGGGGGGTGGGGTTTTTGGTGTTTAGTACCCACTTTTAGAAAGTAAATTCCCGGGTAAATGGGGGAAGGGGGGTTATGAAAACCTTTGGGAAAAATAGGAGATGTTTTAAATTTTTAAAGTGTAAGCCCTGGGAGAGCAAGCCGGAAAGATATTTCAATGTGAACTTAATTTAAAAAATGGAAAGACCGGGGGGACCCGACTGCAATAGCCCCACCCCCTTGTGGGGGGGAGAGGTATGTTGGGGGTGAAATCCCCGTCAAAAGTACAGAACAGGAGACCCCGGAGTTCATCCAAAGGGAAAAAAAATGATGGGGTTTTTTTTAGAATGCCCGGGGTAATAAAACCTTTTAAAGGGAGGGCAATTTTCACCGGTAGGGGTTAAAAATTAACTTTAAACCTTATCGGGGCCCAAAGCTCGTAGGGAGCCCAAAATTGAGGGGTTTAAGAAAAAGTTGGGGCCTCTGTGTGATTGAGGAGTCCCGAAGGAAGTGGTCAAGTCCCCCTTTCTGCTCATCCCAAAAACCCGGGTGGTCATTACGTTCTGTAATGATTTTCGGAAGCTTAATGAGGTAACCAAGTTCGACGGGGATACCCAAAAGCCCAAAAGTGGCGAAAAATAATTGAAAAGGTGGGTCACGCCCCGATTTTTCTCCCCGCTCGGGCCTTTTCTAAGGGCTACTGGCAGGTCCCCCCGGGCAGATAGGGGCCCAAAGGGAAAAGGGCCGTTCGCCATGCGGATGGGGGTTCCTCGTTCCCGCCCTTTTTGGGCTGCAAAGGGGCCCCAGACACTTCCAAAGGTTGATGGATGCCGTCCTTAAAAACCCCCTTTGTTTTATGCTTTAGCATACCTAGGGGACATAAAAATCTTTAGCGGGATGGGACAGCCATTTACTTAAGGTTTCAGGGGAGTGCTTAACTCCCTTTTTGAGAAGCTGGGCTAAAAAGCTAACCCCAAGAAGTTTTGCCTTTTGGGGCTAGAAAAAAGCCCCATAACCCGGGTTTCTTTAAAAGGTAGGGGCATTATAAACCCCAGGTTAAAAAGGTGGGGGCCCATACGGGTGGCCCCAAAACCCCCAAAACCAAAAAGGGAGGTTTTGGGCCTTTCTAGGGGATTGTGGGTTATTACGGGAGGTTCATTCCCCAACTTTGCGAAAAATAGCAGCCCCATAACGACCTGACAAGGAAAAAAAAAGAAAAACTGTCAAGGTCAAGTGGAAAAACCCGGGCGGAGGGGATTTTTAGGGGGCCCAAAGTTGTTTTGTAAAAAGGGCCAGTTGATTTTCCCCAAAATTTAAGAAGGAATTTGTCGTACGGGGGATGCGTTGGTTGGGGGGGGGGGGGGGATTTGGGGGCAGTGCTGTCCCCGGAGGTAGATGGGTGAAGGCACCCCCGGGCCCCTTTTTTAAGCAGGGAAAAAATTTTTCCCCGCAGGGAGGGAAATTTTTAGCATTGTGGACGGGAGTGTTTGGGGGCCCTCAAGTGGGCTTGGAAAACCAAAGTATTATTTATAGGACGCCCCCTTTGGGGTAATCATTTAACCCCTCCCCCTTTAAATTTGGGTGTCCCAAACTAAGGAGCGAAAGAAAGGGCCCCCGATGGTTCCTGACACTGCAAAAAATTTTTGTTTCTTGTTGGCACAGGGCAGGGAAATTTTTCAGGGCAAACGATGATGCACTGTCAAAGACACATTTTTTGGGGCTAAGTGTGTCGACCCCCCAGGCTGAACAGAGGGGGGAGGGTTTTGTGGACAGTGACAGGTGGAGTGGGGGGAAGGAAAGGGATTTTTTCCCCGAGAATGTTGGGCCTATGTGGCCCTTTGGAAAGGTTTGGGCCGGCGTGTTACCCAGGGGGCCCGGGTCGGTGGGAAGGGGAAGCCCATTTCATGTGTGTCAGTAGCTATGAAGTTTAGTATAGCGGTTCCAGTCCGGGTTTATCCGGGGCGGTTTTTTTGGGTGGTCAAAGAGCCGGGGGGGGGGCCAATCCCACGCTCCAGGTTAGGCTGGTGTCAGGGGCCCAAAAAAGCCTGGTCTGCAGGCCTGTCAGGGTGCTGGTTTTGCAGGAGCCATACCCGGGAGTTAAAACTTTCCTTGGGTATTTTCAGCTTTTTCCCAGGGTCAATGAGTGTGTCCCTGGGGATAGCTAGGACTGTATTTTTGTTTAGTTTTTTTGTTTCTCAGCCAAACAGGTTTTGTTTTTGTTTTTTGGCCCGAAGTTTAAAGGGCCCTGTTTTTTTTCCCTTTATTATTTTAAATAAACCCCGGCACAGCCTGAACTTTAACTTTACTCAGTGTGTCACCCGTCTGTGGAAGCCCAAATCTGTAACTGCTCTGGGGGAAAGGGTCCCTCAACCCAAAATATTTTATTTTTATATATATATATAAAATAATTTTTATATATATATATATATTTATATATTATATATTTTTATTTTTATTTAAAATTTTAATTTTTTATATATTTTATTTTTTAATATATATATTTTTTAATGATAATTTTTAGAAATAAAAAAGTTAAAAAAAAATTATTTTGTTTAAATAGAAGTAGCACGTCACCTTTGTACACCACCAGAGTTATGAATTACTCTCCCTATACAGTAAATAGAGAGAGGACAGACACTCTCCCCATGTGTCCTGGCATTACTTAAACAGCAAGTAATGCCAGGACACATGTAAATACTGAAACAAATTACAGAAAATATTTAGAGTTCACTCTTATGTTATTCCAGGTAGAAAAAAGATGTTACCACACAGCAACCACACATTACAGTTCCCAGCAAGTTTTATTTAAGGGATTTTCCTTCATGGGAAGAAGTTATGTAAATCTTGGTAATATTGAGTCATGCACCATATGTTGTGACCTGTTTGCAGGCAGAAAAAATCTGATAATTTTGAATATATGAGTAAAGGATTTTCCAATGTTTCATGCTAAAATCCTGACATCTCATTTTGAAGACTATTGCTGAAGAAAAGGTCAAACGTCACCTATATTTTACACATTTGTGCTTGGGTGGTCTATAGCATGATGCTAGAGTCTCTACCTTCAGCTTCTAATACTGCTTTAACTCTGAGAGATAAAATTAAAACTAAATATTTGTGATTGGGCAATGCCAGTATATTTGGCATCACGATACACTGGGGAATTGAAGGGTTCATATTTTTTAGTTAAATTAAGTATATTATTTTACTTGTTCTAATCTGATAAATAAGAAAACCCTATTTTGTTGACAAATAAAAAAAATCGTCCAATTCCAAACTTTAGTTCTGGTCCAAAATTAAAAGACTCTTTGATCATAAAGAGGTCTTCAAACAAAAATAACTCTTCTAAATCATCACCAACAGAAATGTACAAAAACTTTTACAAATGACAAATTTTATGCTACATTTTTTTCTTGTGATAAATTCAGCAAATAAACACCGATGTAGTAGAGCCATGCAAATATGTAAGTTCGGTGAGGCGTATTTTCCCATTTAATTGGGTTATTTTGAGATTTGATATGCTATAGGTAAGGCATTTAGTAATATTCTCCTAATCTATGTGCTACTGCTTTTCTGTACTTTTATATGTTTTTACTTTGTTTGTCCTGATTATATATATACTATGTGCTACCGATGTGCCTGTTTTCAGACGAGAAGTATTATAATATTGCCTCTCAGTAATATAGTTCCATTATTTCTGTTCCTGCACTTATATATCAATGTATTTTATGTCCTGCTGTAACTAGGGGAGATGGATTTTTTTCTTTGTTTTGTCATATCAAAAAATCTTTGAATAAAACAATAAAGACTAGTGGTAGTGGTCACACTAAATTCTGATTTAATTTTGATTTCTCTTTTGATCATTCACTTTGCAGTTTGTTAATTGATAAAAAAAATAACACTTCTATTTCTGAAATAATTTTTATTTTTTCAATACCTGCCTAAAACTTTGCACAATATTTTCTTAGTTTCAGTTGTACTATAAGCCAAAATAGGAGCAAAGTAAAAGATGATATAATAAGAAGAACTAGGATATATTGTTAATTCTTTTTGTATTTTCGATAATTGAGTTTTTCTTTACAGTAAATACAGACCACTTGTATATTAAGGATAGAAAAAGTGTCATTCCCCCTGTGCTTCTTATTTATGATATATAGGGGAAAAAGGGTATGTTCCATGGAGTTTTTTGGGCGCTTTTTTGGGGTTTTTTAGCAATGGAAAACGGTCCAAAATCAGCCTAGGGAGCTTCAAAATTTCCCTTTATTAATATAATGTAAAAACCCCCATGTCGTTCCATAAGCGTAATTGTGAAACCTTTTTTGATAATTTTTCGGGGTAAAAATAATGATGTCAATTCTTTTAGGCATTTTTTTATTAGAAAATCCCCCCAGTCAATAATGGGGGGTAGAAGTTTCAAAAAAAATCTTTAAAAAAAAAACCGCTTCAAAATATACCGCTCAAAAGGCATTTTTTGAAGGATAAATTTACACTTCAAAAAACGCTGTGTGAACATAGCCTAAGTCTATACAAGGAACACATTTCTCCACTCACGCTGGAATCATAAGAGCAATAATATATGTTTGTTTTCTTAGTATTGCTCTCTCCTCTGGTTTATTGCTTTGTAGTCAGGATTAAGATGGAAATTCATAGTAAACCTGACATTCTGGCAGATAAATTTGGGGATAGAGACACTACCATGTGTTACTGGAGCGGCAGGTATCATAGATCAAAATACCAGGTACAGCGTTTGGCAGCAAAACTAATTTTGTTCCTTTTTTTTGCGATTACATCAACATTTTAAACCCTGTTATTAGAGGAAAAACCCTCAATTCTGGGAATTTCTCAGATCTAATTAGATTGTTTGTTATTAAAGGATACTGCTAATTTGGATTTTCTTACTTTATAATTTGTGGCAAATAAGAATGAAAAAGTAAAATTGATAGAACAGCACATAAGCCAAATGGAAATATTAAGCCTTTGTGCCTTTGTACATACAGTAAAAGTTTTTCCACTAATTGGGGCGCAGTACGCTTTTGACGCCCCCGGCCCTTTTTTTTTTGCACGAAATTTTTGTAGTGTAAAAATCACCTGAATCTAAATTTTTTCTCTGCGGTCAAGATTTAGCTAAAAATCGACATTTTGGCTCAAGTAAACCCTTAAAGTGCTCTACCGTTCCACAGAAATGTCCTGGATTTGCCGTACGAAGCTATAAATGTGTAGCTTCGTAGGGTTGTATGCGACCTCTCCAGAACACCCCCCGAACTCAGGCGCATTACAAAGTGCTGCAGGGGCTCTGTAATGTGCCTGATACTGGAGTGCGCCTGATTAAAAATAGAGCGATTGGGGCTTTTGCTAGGGAATCCAAAGGAATTTTATATTTTTACATTGACCCGCATATCAACCCAAATTTGGCACTTTTATTTAACTGTGTTGAATAGTATGAACAACTATGGTATTCATTGCAAAGGTAACCTGCAAAAAAAATATAATGAAGCCGGGGGGTTTCTTAAGCCAACCTATAGTTTTATATGTCTGAGGCTTCCGTTGGAGATGTATGTCCAGAGTATTTCCTCCGACATTTAATGCAATGTGAATGGAGCCTAAGCTGGATGCTGTACTGACATGAACGAGTGCCATTCTGTTCAGTCCAAGCACAGTATCCTTCATAGCCCAAAATAAGCTGGAATCCCAAATGACATATTACGTCATTCTGTTCTTTAAAAAGGAAAAAACACAATCCCTTTTTACTAGAAGGATCCTTGAAAAGCCAAATACAGGGTAACTCACTGCTCGGACCCCCAGTGATCAGCTGTATTCTGCATTGGAGCCTATCTGCTAAGTGTTCCACCATTGGAGAAACAAAGCATTATACAATTACCTTTGAAATCAATGGACTGTCTGTGTAATTTATGGGTCCTTTAGCGTGAGACACTCTTTACAGCTTCTCTCTGGTCTAATGGATGAGAGTCCTGAACAGAGGTACCCCTCTGTATTTCCTAAACCTGAACCTCTGCTGACATTTGATGGCCCTCATATCATCAACAGAGGGACCTCCTTTTTAACCACTTCAGCATTGTAACTCAGTGATAGTAGAATATATTTTTGCAGCTAATAGGAACTCTCCAAAACTTAAGGGGTTTGAATACTATGGGAGATTAAGGTTTGTCCACGCCTAACCTTTGTAACCTGTGGATCAGGGAGGGACTACTCTCTATTAACACATAATACCACAGCAGGGGCTGTGTCTGCACCCCTGCTAGATCAGCCCAGATTAGGGGTCTCACCCATAACCAGCACTTAGTTTTCGAATTAATAAGAACCACTAAGTTTTCCATTGCGAAAATTCTTTAACAGTCCATGTCACATACACACTTACCAGCACATAACAGGGGGGTCACTGTAGAGGGGTTAATTTATTTCTACTCAATCTTATTTGAACTCACTTTCCACTCAGGTGGCCAATTGATCATAAAACCCAACATCGTCCAGGCACCCCAACATTATAGACTGCCACCACCTTCCTCAATAATCAAAATCGGAGGGAGGGACTCCGTCACCCACAAACACCGCTCACCGGCACTTGCAGGGTTAAACACTAACACACTGCACTCCAGCAGTCCCCGGGTTAAACACTATAATCAAGGCTATGGATTCTTAGAATATACAAGGACCAAACTTGTTAAAGTTTTAAGATTTAATAGAAAATAGGTACAGTGCTTACAGAATACATAAATAAAATAAGGTTACATATATACATGCAATACAATTATAAAATTATAAAAATTATCAAATAAAAAGAAAGAAATTGCAGAAAACTCCTAACACTTACAACAAAGATTATCTTCTGTCCTGGGGCAAGGAAGAAATGGAACGCAGAGTAGTTGATGATTGTACCCAACGCTGTTAACCCAGTTTCCTATTGAAAACATATTTTTATAATGTGAACAGTCGGTTCAGGTTTCAGAGCTGCCCATCAGTTCATTAGGGTAATTTGTTGTCCCTGGCAGGGCTGATTAGGTCACGAGGGGCAGAGTAAGAAGTATATAATTGTAATGTGTCCCTTGATTGACTCATTGTGATGCGGTTTGGAGGGAGGATAAAGTTGGATGGACAGACCCTTGTCTGCTATTCTTTGAAGTAGATGAAACTCCAGGCCCCATTTCAAAAGTTTCAACTTATAGATAACCTGTCAAACCTGCACTCACTAAACAAGGCAGAGATTGGTTTGTGACCAGAATTAATCATTCTTGAATAAATTTGCTTTTAACAGTGAAACACAATAAATTTTATTGGTGGTGAAGGGGTTACATAAACAATCCATAGCACGGGATTTCTGTAAAATAACACACTTTCCACTACACCTCCCCTTTTTTGGGGTCGGGGGGGCTGGCTTACCTGTCATCTCCTGAGCCCACCTCCATCTCTGTCCTCCCCTAGCGAGAGAGACTATCTGCATACCATGTTCAATGCTCATTTTATGTTGTATTGTGAAATCATACTGCTATAACACCAGTCTCAATCTGAGTAGTTTCCCATTGTAACCAGCTACCTTGTTAAACCAGCTAAGTGGGTTATGATCGTGACCAAAGTAAGTTTTTCCCAAGGGGAGGGGTGTGGTTTCCTTAGGACCCACACAATTGCCACAAACCCCTTTTTTTTTTCTCTTGAATAAACAACTGGGTGTTCTTCTCCTTTCCAATTCACCTGACTGAGAACTGCATCTAGCCCATAAGTGCTGGCATCAGGACCACAGACCTGCGGGAGAAATCTGGAGCTTGGAGAACCAGTGAGCTGGCGAAGGCAGCCTTTTGTGCTGCAAAGGATTGCTCACATTGGAGGGGGTCCAAGAAACAATTTGTGGAAGCTTTTTCTTTCTCATATCGGTAAGGGCTTTGCCAGGGCACTGCAATTTTGTACAAAGGTTCCTAAAAGGACAT
Organism: Phyllomedusa bahiana; assembly: GCA_025379985.1. NCBI lineage: Eukaryota > Metazoa > Chordata > Amphibia > Anura > Hylidae > Phyllomedusa > Phyllomedusa bahiana. Next base: position 59,040 of record JAODAL010007598.1, read on the forward strand.
TACCTGCTTCTTTGTTTTTGCAGTAAGCCAGGCTATAATTGCTTTTGCTTTCTCCTCTTCAGGTCTTAGCACCTCACCATCCACACAGGGGCCCTTAATGTGAACCTCGGGACATGGCAGCCCTGACATTCCCTTTGGCCCTTAAATAGCCAAAACCTGCTGATTTGGGATGGGGATGGAGGAACAAGGTGTCCAGGAATGACTAAAAATGGCTATGTCATCAAGATAAGCAACTGCAAACCCACCAAGCCCTTCTAGCAGTTGATTAACTAGGCACTGAAATGTGACAGGGGCATTTTTCAAACTAAATGGCATGATTAGTAACTCATACAGCCCAAATGGTGTTATATAGGCGGATCTTTCCTGGGCTTCTTTTATCAGGGGGGGTCCCACTAAATAAACCCCCTGCTCAAGTTCTAATGATTTTGATAGGATGCAAATAACCCCTGAAAACTAGTAACCCATCTATTCTTGGCATGGGGGTAGGCAAAAGAAGGTTATGAAAGGAATTTTTAAAAATTTTTAAAACTACACACAGAACCCCTTTTGGTCTCTCCCTTTTTTTGGACAAGGACTACAGATGAGTCCCATGTGCTCTAAGATTTCTTTATTACGCCCCCAAAGGGCCAAAATTTTTCTTTCACTCCACCCGGGCCCCTTTTAGGGTACACCCTGCTGGTAAAAGGGTTGGACCGCCTCCTTTGGGAAAGGGGAACACGCCTTCTGACAGGAGAAAACCCCGCCCCTTTGGGTTTTAAAATTTAATCTGAGAAAATTAGCTGAACCAAAGAGCAGCTCAAACATAATTTACCCCTTTTTAAAGGGGGTTTAAAGGGAAAAAAAACATATGTATAATTTTTTATTGTTTTTTTTTTCTAATATGTATCCTTTTTTTTAATATAATATATATATTTTATTAAAATATATATAATAAATATAATATATATATATATATACACCCCACCGGGGCCCCTTTTTATTAGGTAAACCATGCTAGTAACGGGTTGGACCCCCTTTTTCCTTCAGAACTGCCTCAATTCTTCGTGGCATAGATTCCACAAGGTTTGCAACGATGCCAATTGGAAACCAAGGGGCCCAAAGAGTGCCAAGAAAAATATTCTCCACACCATTACCCCACCACCACCACCTGAACCGTTGATACAAGGCAGGATGGACCATGCTTTCATGTTGTTGACGCAAATTCTGACCCTACCATCCGAATGTCGCAGCAGAAATCGAGACTCATCAGACCAGCAACGTTTTTCCAATCTTCTACGGTCCAATTTCGATGACTTGGGCAAATTGGAGCCTCAGTTTCCTGTTCTTAGCTGAAAGGAGTGCACCCGTGTGGTCTTCTGCTGCGAAAGCCCATCTGCCTAAAAGTTCGCCGTACTGTCGTTCAGAGAATGCCTTCTGCCTACCTTGGTTGTAAGGGGTGGCTATTTGAGTCACTGTTGCCTTTTTATCAGCCGAACCGTCCCGCCCATTCTCCTTTGACCTCTGCATCAACAAGCATTTCCGCCCACAGACTGCCGCTCACTGGATGTTTTTTCTTTTTCGGACCATTCTCTGTAAACCCTAGAGATGGTTGTGCGTGAAAATCCCAGGAATCAGCAATTTCTGAAATACTCAACCACCCTTCTGGCACCAACAACCATGCCACGTTCAAAGGCACTCAAATCACCTTTCTTCCCCAACCGATGGGTCGGGTTTTAACTGCAGGAGATTGTCTTGACCATGTCTACATGCCTAAATGCACTGAGTTGCCGCCATGTGATTTGGGTGATTAGAAATTAAGTGTTAACGAGCAGTTGGACAGGTGTACCTAATAAAGTGGCCGGTGAGTGTATTTGCATGTTACCTTTCACTTCTGCAGAAACCCAGTATGAAGGCTGCCTAAAAGGAGGTTGAGTTCCAAGGTCTACATGGTGAATGGCTAACTGAGTCTTTCTAGGGCTTCCTTCAAAGATATCTTTGGAAGCCGTTAACACTTTGAATAGCTCAGACCTCTGATTGTTGACTAGCTGAGGGTTAAATTGTGCAGTTTCAAGTGTGTCTGTGTCCAGTGCTTCAGCCCCTAGCTCTAATAGGACATCCCTAACCCCTTCCTCGGGCCTACTGCAGGTAGGCAGAACACATGGCTCTCTGTTTTGATGGGCTTTAATGATTTTGACATGAAAAACTTTTTGACATTTATCATCCAGGGATATTACATAGTAAACGTCATCCAAACGTTGTGTATAGTGTAAGGGCCTTCACATGCAGCCTATATCTTATTCTGCAGCATAGGAACCAATACCCAAACCTGCTGTCCTGCATCAAAGGTCCTGTGTCTGGCATTACGGTCATACCAAAGCTTTTGTTTCTTATGAACCTGGGTCATGTTATCAATCACCACACTGCTTAGTGCCTGCATTTTTCTCCTGAGCTTTATCACATATTCTATCACAGATACTTCTGGGGACTCCAATTTACCCTCCCAAGACTCTTTAATCAAATCAAGGGGGCTCCCTTTACCCTTCTTCCATAAAGGAGTTCAGATAGGGAGAACACTGTCGAGGCCTGGGGTACCTCTCTGTAGACAAACAAAATATGTGCAAAGTAATGTTCCCGGTCCCTTCCTTGGGTCTGTACAAGCATCCTAAGCATTTGCTTTGGTGTCCCATTGAAATGCTCAAATAACCCATTAGTCTGAGGTTGATAGGGGCTGGCTTTGAAATGTTGCACCTGTATTTTCTGGCAGAGGCTCTGCATTAGGTTGGGCATAAATTGGGTCCTCTGGTCAGTCAACATCTCCTTGGGAAACCCAACTAGAGTTGATCCATTAATCAAGATCGCCAAAAATCGAGATTGAGCCGATTTCGATTTTTTTCATGAAAATGTTTTCAATTTTTGATTTGATCGTCAATTCCCATTAAAGTCAATGCAAGGTTAAAATGGCGCGATTTCACCGGAAAAATCATATCGCGATCGAGAAACCCGTCTCGATCTCGATTTTTGCTGATCTCGATTAATCGATCAACTCTAAACCTAACACATGAAAATACAGTCGGTAGCGCATTTACAGCTTTATTTGCTCTGGAAGACAATGCTACAGCTTCTGAATATCGGGTGGCATAGTCACCTACTGTAAAAAGGAAGCGTTTTCCTGAACTGCTTGGAATTGCGAGTGGGCCAATAAAATCAACAGCCACTTGTTTGAAAGGTTCATCAATGATTGGCAAAGGAATAATCAGAGCTTTCAGAATATTTCCTTCCTTTCCTACACATTGGCAAACCATACAAGAGCGATAGTAGATTATGTAGATAGTAGGCAATGTCCGTCCCCATATTTGGCCAATAAAAGTTATGGGTCAAGAAAGCTTTGATTTTTTGTACTCCCAAATGCCCAGCCAAAGGGATCTCATGAACAATTTCAGCAAGTGTTCTCTGAACAGGTAAGTCACTTTTCAGATTCCCATTATTTGTGTATATAAGGGAACATTCTCTATATACAACTTTCCCTAGGGGTTTGTTATTGACTAAATACTTATTTTCCACCATAACTGTCAAATAAATTCTTTCCAAATCAGACAATGTGATTCTCTGGATTTGTTTTCTCATTTTGTCTCTCATAGTTGGGGGTCGACCTATGATATCAGTTACAGGCCTCTGTCATCTTTTTAAGTGGGAGAACTTGCACAATTGGCGACTGACTAAATACTTTTTTTCCCACTGCAAAGCTACAAAAATGTTCACAACTGAAGAAACAATAGAAGGGATATACAGTAAATTCTATAAATAAGCCTATATAGTGCTGAGAATGTAACGAAACATGATGGATGCAACTAATGTGAACCCATGTAAACATAGTCACATAATAAAGGGAAAGATAGGTACTCATGATACCGGCTAAAAGTTGACCATAACTAGACTGTGCTACTGAAAAGAGCATGCGTCATAGCAGTAATAGGCGCAGTATGGGCTAACTTACTGGTCTGGCAACATGACGCTCCTGTTGCTACTTCCGATCCAACATTGTGCCTAATGTCAATTCTGGTTACTGCAACAGAGGTCCAATCAGAATCCAGAAGTGATGTTGAAGATTACATTGGACCAGAAATTAGGCTGCAAAGTGAGTGCTGGGTTGCTGGACCAGTAGGTTAACCCCCCAAAACACCTTAAACAACCTTAAGCCTAACCTAGAGCTAGTGTTTTGGTTTTGGTTATAGTTACGATTAGAGAAAATTTTTTAGTTCAGGACATCACAAACCCGAATTATTTCACAAGTTCAGTCTAACCTGTGTTGAAATAAACACTATTTGAGCAACACTATTTATTAGCTAGCCATAGTACTGTATTGTGGTTGGTAGATTAAAGAGAGGATAAACCTTTTTTGTAGGAGCACTAGGTGAACTTGGTGACCTGGCTGACCTTTATGACAGCAAGATACCTCTGCCCTCCATGTGTTTCGTGGGCAGAGACTGACCTTTTGGGGAGAATGTTGAGCCACAAGTCTTGGTGGTCTCAGGTGTTCTGACATATGACTGGGAGGTTGCCCCAGATATCCTACTGCCATTTCTCTCCTTGCAATTTGGTGGGTCTCCAGATGTGCTGTTCTGTTGTACTGCTGCCCCCAGGTCTGTTCTTGATCACTTATACAGCCCTGCATCCCTACGGTCTTGCAGCATCCCACCACATCAACCTCCACTCTGCACACAGGCTCACCTCCTCGTTGACGTCCCTCAGCTACATATATTGCCCTTTTTCAGGAGGGGGTCCCCTGCTCCCACGGCCTCTTCCGGCTTATGCTGCCTTAAATTGCCTCAAAGAATACATTAGAAAAAAGCATACATAGAAGTTCCATAACAAACTGTTTTATTGTAAACATTTCTTTAGATAATTCTTTAGGAAATTCCAAATTCTCCATCATTGCCCTTGGTACTGTATATTTTTTCATATATTTTTTTTATTTATTTTGGGAAGTGGAGTCGCCTTTGATCCTTACATGGTCACAGAGTAAACAGTTTTTTTTCCAGTTGGGCAATGCACAGTTCTGTGCTCTTATAATCAGAGGTATAAAACAATTTAGGCTTCAGGGTATAGTCATTTGTCTTTGCTCTTTATAATAGGACCTTAACATATTTTCTGTGAAAAACAAGGAAATAGATATTTACTGTAACAAGCTACACTGAATGTTCAGGTTTATCTACTCATTGACACACATTTAAAGTTTTAACATACGTGAAGATCTTTGTGTCAGGTATTTGAATATTTGATTATATTCATTCCAGCAGATTCTTGAGCCACGTGCTAAATCATAGGGATGCCTCGGCATCCACTTACATCTTTACCAATCCATGCAGCTTCAGGCGGCTGATGCTTCCTCCTGTTACTCTGCTGCCCCTCAGGTGCGCATGTGTTGGTCCGAGCAAATATAAAGGGCCAGAGCGTGTCGCAAGTTATTGCAACGTTCCCTAAATTGTTTAAAGAGACACTTTCTATTTTGACCTTGCTTGATCTTGTTTATTACTATAGTGTTCACTAGTGATTCTTCTGGTTTTGCTTCTAGTAGTTCTAACCTCAATAGACCTTAGACCTCCATAGACCATAGTCTTGTCTACCATTTGCTCTGATCATCCACTCTGACCTTACGGTAAAAGTACTCTGCCTAACCATACACTTGTCTAACTACGCCTCTAGTCTGCTCCTTCTGGGCTTTGCTTAAGATGTCAGTTGTTGCCTTGGGGGCAGGGGCGTAACTAGAAATGCAACCCTGAAAACCCATCTCTTCAGGATAGCCTATAACCTACACTAACCCCACCACCAGTACACCGGCCCACAAACACGTCCGCCCCACACCTTCTGTCTCTCCCCTCCTTCCTTGTAGATTGTAAGCCCTCACGGGCAGGGCCCTCTTTCCTCTCTGTATCAGTTACTAGTCATGTTCGTCACCATTGTATTTGTTCAACATTTGTTATGTATGTAATTCCCCTTGAATGTACAGCGCCCTAGAATCAACGGCGCTCTAAAATAAATAATAATAATAAAAATACTAATAAAATGGCAGGGCCTACTGTCCCGGGCCCCATGGCAGCTGCTATGTCTGCTACCCCGGTAGTTCCGCCCCTGCTTGGGGGACTGTCCTGAGGGTAGCAACCTAGGAGTTTTCTGCTGTGGAGTCCAAGCCCCTTGTGGGTGGTTGAGTCAAAGAAAAGGGACTCTTTAGCTATTGCTCTTTGGCACAGCTATGCACCCCATGTCCCAAACAAGACTCGGTGGATCCACCATCCACCACAGATGAAAAGCACTAAAAGTAAAGATGAGACCAATTAGTACTTACACGTTAATTGATAATAGAGAATGGAGACTTTTTTCAGCATTTTGCGTTCGGGTTGAACTTGCTGGGACCTCCTGACCTAGGCAAATATACAGCTGTTTGAAATATTTTCTAGTTCTAGATGGTAATGTACACATAAGAAAGAGATGGGGCTATGGAGCTCACAGGGCCTTTCGGATGGTGCTGGGTTTTTCCACAAATTCTGCCATCCATTTGTTCACTCATCATGACCCTCAGACCAATCCCTCACTACCTTGTCTGCTGTTATGCAGTATTTTTAAAAGGGGAGTTCTGCTCTGCACTTATCCCCATTTCTCTAGGGGCCACATACCAGCTACATGGCCTGCCTCTGTGTTCTGTACGCCTTTGCTAGTAGACTATCTGGACAATAGAAGGATTGATGTTGTATATCAACATCATCTGGAGTCTAATCCCAGGCTTCTAAAACCAGAATAAGAAGAAATTCCATGGCACACCTTTAGATCCTTTACAGTGTTTATTCAAGCATTAAGCACAAAAGAAAATTGCAGTTACTCTCCAAATGGAATAGTGATAGGATGATATTTTAATGAGATATTCCCATAGGTTTCTAAAACCAGCGATAAAGAAAAAAAGGGGCGTTGTGTTTCTGCGTTTAAAAAAACAAGTACCTCCTCTGTGATGTCATCGCTCCACCTCCCATGCACCCTCCTGAAATTCAGTCTCTGTAGTTGAGCAAACATTGTTTTGCTAATCCACAGAGTAGAACTGTATTGTGCACAAGCTATATGCATTTTATTTCTCCCTCTTATTTGCTCAGGAGAGAAGATAAGCTCATCAGGCAGCCTTCTTTCATTCCTTCACAAACCCTGCAGAGGGAGGGCTGGGGCTGAGTAGAGAGCTAGGGAGCGTCTGCATGTTTACTCAGATAATTATATTACAACCAGTGGATTCTCTATACAAAAGATATAAGATCTTTCTCCCCAGTCCCTTCAAAACTCATTCATGTTCTCTGCCATCAGATAAGAAGTGCAAACAACACAAGGGCGACCAGATCAGCTCCTGGTCCTGTCTAATGTAAACTGTCAGGAAACTAAGGGCATGTAAGTTAGCCTGTAGCTCTCAGAGGCTTCACTTTTTTTGATGACATATATTTACAAAAGTGATTAAATACCCATTTTGGAGGATCCCATGTCAACATTAGATCATGGCAAAACCCCTTTAAAGTTCAAGGATCTTGATTTTTTTTATAATATATTCAGTTGCAGCAGAAGATCTGACAGGTCTTGACCACTCCACCTTTCAACTGCACTCCAGACCCTGTGCAAAATCTTATTTTATTTCTTAGGGCTCTTTAACATGATTCAATTGGGATAATTCTCTTATAGGACTCTCTAAAATATAGAAATCTCATAGTTATTAAACAGACTTTCCCATATAGAGAACAAGGAATAATGATGATCATTGTCTAGGGCCATTCCACCATATATTCCAGGCACTGAAAATTTGAACACGCCTTCAGGAAAATATAAGTAATCTCTGATTTATATAAATTATAAAACAGATGTGTCCATGTAAATGCAGATCTGTGTATTGTGGTTAATAACAAAGTCTGTGTTTAGACTGTGCAAGTGACTCATCAAGATAATTTGTATTGGTGACACTATTGAACGATTCAGCAGCCATAGCGAAGAGAAGATATAGTGTAGTCCTGCGCCTGGTGACGGAAATTACTTATGGCAATAACTAATGTATCCAGAGAGAATGTCAGGGAAGGCTGAATGATACTAACCTGGTGGACACATAAGAAAAGTGTTATTCTATAATTTCTCACTCTCTTTGTGTTCCACTATTTTCAGGAGCTCTGCTTGCTGTCAGTGAGCTAAGCTGAAAACCCAAACAGATCCAATATTTCTCATTGCTGAGGGTTTGCCCAATTAAATCTAGTCTGCGGATGGGCACATATATAGTGGATGCAGAGGCAGCAGTATTATAATTATGCTGGTGTTATAAATTACACGTAATAGGTGGGGAGAACTATAAAACATTTTTATTAAAGGGGTTGTCTCACTAAAAGGATTGCTTTTTATGTCACTTTGCAATATATGGCCATTAACAATATCTTATATATTCTGAGATATCCCCTCTTGAATGGGCTGCATCAGCTCCTCAGGTCGCTATAGCTACAGACCTGTTTGATCTATCCTGATAGGCTTTCAGCACTGGTTGCTATAGCTACAGGCTTGGCTTCTACTGCAGCCTAGTGGAAGCCAGTAAACACGCCCCTGAATTCAAAATGAAACCAAAAAAACAGGACTGAGGAAAGATGAATCAATGGAGTGAGACAACACCTAAAAAGCCCAGGAGACTTCACGTTATCCTCTGTGAGTCTGTGCAGAGTCCGCAGCTGCTAGAGTGCAGAGCTGGCTGTCAGTGATTTCTACCTTCCCTTTTTTCCCAGTCGTTGTATATCAAGCACTCCTTGAGCACTGTGTATACAGAATAGCAGGGAGCCTCGCGGCTTCCTGCTTCCCAATACGGTGGTTATGTGACTCCCACGGCTCGGTAACTGCAGATGCTGCTAGGTCTTTTTAGACCCAGATAAACTCTGCAGTAACCTCAAGATGTTATGGGAGTAGGGAGTGGATTCTCTTGGTCACCGCGAGAGACTGATATGAACCACATCATGGAACAGAGTCTAAGGAGCCCCCCATTATTCACCAGAGCCTACCGCAATGCAGGTTGGACTTTGCTCTGGGGGACTTACAGGTCGCTACCCCTTATGTGGCCGGTCACGGTGACAGCGAAGGTGCAGGAAGAGCTGGCTTGAGACGTGGTCAATGGAGAGGTGGTAATTTCAGGGCAGGTAGCAAAAATGATGTGGTCAGGTCCCTCACTTTAAGGTCGGGGCTGGCGGCAGACAGAAAATAGTCATGCGCTAAGGCTCAAGGGAAACACACGAACACAGTGGCAAGGTGCAGGAGAGGAAATGATCCCCAATCAGTGGAGCGCTGGCCTTTTAAACCCACAAAAGTTGGTGTGCGCGCGCCCTGGGGAGCAGGTACATGAACGGGGGACAGTGTCTGCAAGCTGAGCATATCTATACAAATATATATATATATATATATATATATATATATATAAATTTATATATATATATGCGCAGGTGAGTAAGGGATTTATTTTCTTTTTTTTTAACATTAATGAACTCTGCTTGCCTCTATGGTTCCCCTATAGCGCATCCTATGCCCTGTCTGACTATATAAATGGCTCCCATAGCCCACACTATGCCCTGTCTGCCTGCCTATATCAATGGCCCCTATAACCCACACTATGCCCTGCCTGCCTATATAAATAGCCCCTATAGCCCACACTATGCCCTGTCTGCCTATATAAATGGCTAGTATAGCCCACACTATGCCCTGTCTGCCTATATGTGGGCCCTGTAGCCCACAGTAGGCCCTGTCTGCCTATATAAATGGCCCCTATAGCCCACACTATGCCCTGTCTGCCTATATAAATGGCCCCTATAGCCCACAATTTTCCGTCTGCCTATATCAATGGCCCCTATAGCCCACACTATGCCCTGCCTGCCTATATAAATGGCCCCTATAGCCCACATTATGCCCTGACTGCCTATATAAATGGCCCGTATAGCCCACAGTATGCCCTGTCTGCCTATATAAATGGCTCCTATAGCCCACATTATGCCCTGTCTGCCTATATAAATGGCCCCTATAGCTCACACTATGCCCTGTCTGACTATATAAATGGCTCCCATAGCCCACTATGCCCTGTCTGCCTATATGGGGCCCCTATAGCCCACACTATGCCCTGTTTGCCTATATATATGGCCCCTATAGCCCACATTATGCCCTGTCTGCCTATATAAATGGCCCCCAAAGCCCACACTATGCCCTGTCTGCCTATATAAATGGCCCTTATATCCCACACTATGCCCTGTCTGTCTATATAAATGGCCCCTATAGCCCACACTATGCCCTGTCTGCCTATATAAATGGCCCCTATAGCCCACACTATGCCCTGCCTCCCTATAGAAATGCCCTTATAGCCCACACTATGCCCTGCCTGTCTATATGGGACCCCTATAGCCTGTACTATGCTCTGCCTGCCTATATGGGGTCCCTATAGCCTACCCTATGCCTTGCATGCCTATATAAATGGCCCCTATAGCCTACCCTATGTCCTGCCTGCCCATATGGGGCCCCTATAGCCTACTCTATGCGCTGCCTGCCTGTATGGGGCCCCTATAACCTACCCTATGCCCTGCCTATATAAATGGCCCCTATAGCCTACCCTATGCCCTGCCTGCTTATATATATGGCCCCTATAGACTACCTAAGCTCTGTCTGCCTACATGTATGGCCCCTATAGCTACCTAAACCCTGTCTGCTTACCTATATGGCCCTATAGCTACCTAAACCCTGCTTGAATTCCTATATGGGGCCCTAAAGCTACCTAAACCCTGCCTGCCTATGTGAGGACCCTATTGCCTACCTAAACCTAGCCTATTTGGGGCCCCCTATAGCCTATCTAAACCCTGCCTCCCTAAATGGACCCCATATAGCCTGGGGGCAGGAAGTGAGGTGCTGGAAAAGTGAGGATTCTAAGATATTTGTGTCTAAATCTACAGGGATGAGTGGTGGCCGGGAGAAGTCATCATGGCGATCTTGACCGGATGCAGATCAAAAGGGAAAGTCAACGACTCGTCAGAGAAACGTCACCGGTGAGTCACCAGATGTAACTGCACTGTAATCACATATGTCTGCAAAGGCTGTGTACACTGGTATATACCACAATATGGTCACTGTATGGAGGTAATATACAGTCTGCAGAGCCTGTGCACACTGATACCTACTACTATATGGTCACTATATGGCGGTACTATTGGTCTTTGTATACTGATCAGTAATAGAGTAGGGGTATTATTCAGTCACTATGTGGTGGTAATTTGTGATCGTGTTCTGGCAGTATAATCAGGTCCTTATGTAGTAGTGTTGTTGGTAATGTTGGTCTTGGTATATGCTGGGATTTGTTTGGTAGCAGCATGATGGTGATATGTAGGGTGAGGTATTTGCCCCTTGTATTATCTAGTAACTGCATATCCTGGTAAATGGTCGGGGAGGCGGGCGCGGGGGGGTGGGACAACTAAGGGGTCCCATAGAAAAGTTTGCTATGGGGCCCAGGCTTCTCTAGTTACGCCCCTGGTTGGTTGTGTAGTCGTCTACAGCAAGTATTTATCTGTATGTTTTGTACCAAGAAATTGTGCCAAAAACTGATTGTGAACTTCAATGAGTCAAAACAAATAAATTCCTTGCAAAAAGTATGTGCCTGTAAAGATATGGGCAAGTTGTAGGCGTATTGCGGGTGACTGATGGAGTAGTAGTGAGGGGAGTGTGGTGCACTGGTGCTTAATAAACAGCGGACAACAACTTTCAGGCTTTTACTCACGGCATGCTTCTTCTTCTTCAGAAGTTACATATCTCTTTGGGCATGACACATTACAGTAGTAAACATTGTCAACACCTTTGCACTCTTCCTGCGGGACTCGCTCTCCGTGAACCTCACTCTGCTTGTGACCTCCTCAGTGGCCTCTCTGTCCCTCTTCCTCTCTGGGATAGCAGTGGTGCTAATGGGTCCCTTTTCAGAGCTCTTGGTACGCTACCTAGAACCAACTAAACAGGCAATTCGCCCTCTGATAGCCATACTTGTTCAAGCAGTTCTCTCCTGTGCTGCCCACTGTACGTCAGGGGTTTGATCTCCCAATGCTTCTGTTTGTGTCACCAATATTCTCTTCTCTCTTGGATGCCCTCTGTTTGCTGTTCTTTCTCTTTCGTTTTTGTTCTTTTTGAGTGTGAGGTATCCACCACAGCCTGCCCAAACTATTGCCGGCTGATAGATAGGTGTCACTGTTTCTGCTGCATACAACTTCCAACTATGTATACAACTCAGAACAGAACCGGACTGAGAACAGAGCTGACAGACTTACTATTTAACTGTGTAACTGTGGCTGCTCCCCTGTCAGCTCTCTGATTGGCTGGCCAGTATCTCCACTCTAGCTCAGTTAACCCCTTCAAAACAACCCAATGACTGAACACTTTCTCTCCCTCACCTCTTCCTGAGCGTGTTATGACACACACATTTTTTTTACTTATACCTATTATTATTATTATTATTATTATTATTATTATTATAACTGTACAGTACTAAACAGTTGTCCTCCTTTACATGTCAAAAATAAAAAAAGTACGTCTAGTGCCAGTGAACTGGTGCACACCTAATGATAAATTTGCCCCACCGTGTCTATTCACTGAAAAAGAGCAGGGATGGTATCAATGGAACAGGAAAAATAGAAACATAAAGTAAATTTGATGTATACCTTTTTATTATGAAAAGATTAATTTTTATTAAAATAACAATGGAAAACCCAATTAAAAGGGAACCTGCAACATAGAGTACGTTGTCTCATCTGCCAGCAGCATGTTATAGAGCAGGAGGAGCTGAGCAGATTGATATATAATTGTGTGGGAAAATATTCAGCAGAACTGTTAACTGATTAATTTAAATATCAGCTTAATTGGTGCTTAAGAGTCCATTGGGTGGGACTATACAGTGACTGAGAGCTGTCTCTTCTCATATAGGGAAGGCTGAGTGACACAATGCCCACTGGACTCAATATGTCTAAGTTATGGTGAATCCTTTCTCCCACACAATATATCAATCTACTTAGCACATCCTGCTCTCTACTGGGTGGTATTCTCATTAAAGGGGTTTTGCCAAGAAGTGAGTTCCTTACCTAACAGGCTGATACTCCCCTCTTGAGGCTTGAAAAAAGGGGAGTTGTGCCTCTGTGATGTCATTGCACTACCTCCCATGCATGTTCCTGATACTCAGTCTCTGTAGTTGAACAAACATTGTTTTGCTAATCCACAGAGGAGAACTGTATTGTGCACAAACTATATGCCGTTTATTTCTCCCTCTTATTTGCTCAGGAGAGAAGATAAGCTCAGCAGGCAGCCTTCTTTCATTCCTTCATGAACAGCTGCAGAGAGAGAGGGAGGGGGCTGATTAGAGAGCCAGGGAGCGTCTGCATGTTTACTCAGATAATTACATTACAACCAGTGGATTCTCTATACAAATGACACAGGATCTTTTCTCCCCAGTCCCCTCAAAGCTCGTTCATGTTCCCTACCATCAGATAAGAAGTGCAAACAACGCAAGCGCGGCCAGATCAGCTCCTGTCAGCTCCTGGTCGTGTCTAATGTAAACTGTCAGGAACCCAAAGGCATGTAAGGAAGGCTGTATCTCTCAAAGGCTTCACTTTTTTTGAGGACATATCTTTAGAAGAGTGATTAAATACCCATTTTGGAGGATCCCATGTCAACATTAGATCGTGGCAAAACCCCTTTAAGGGCTTAAATAGAATTTATAGGGCTCTATAGCAAAATGAGATGGGGCCCCAACAGAAGTGAAAAGAACTGAAATATCAATTTAAATAGCAATAAATGTATACTAGTTGTGATGTAGTACACTGAAAATTAACTGTCTTTTAATTCTTCATCCAACCATTTCTTAAATTGTGAAGTCCAGAATTCCTGTAGCTTAGGACACAACCCCCACCTCCCCCCGTAGGGAATTTATAGCATGGGTCTGTATCCTGTATAGTGTCCTGTGTGGCTACAGCCCAGTGCATATCTGAAAAGCCCTAGATTTTACAACTCTTACCATAAACAGTCCCCATCCAGAAAGTTTAACAGATGTCACCTTTGACCCCCCCCCACAATAAACACTGTCATTGATCTGCCCCCAGCAGAAGCGCAGTCCGTGATTGCCATCTCGTGGCGATAGTACGCAACAACCCTCATCAGACAATCACGTGTCCGCCCACCTCATCATAAATTCAGCCAGTAAAAGAGTACGCAAAAATGAGAGAGGAGGGGACAACCTAGACAGGTATAAGACACGAGGCCAGCCTCTAGTCTGTGTTCACAGCTTGGGGGTCAATCCTGGATTGAGCTGTGTCCCATTTTCCATCCTTCCCCCGGGACCTGATCTGAAACATCTGTAAGTGTGAATTCTTCTCCTTTTCTCCCTTTTTATTTTAATAACTGATTGATGTGTATGCCATAGCTGTTGTTATTATATTCTGTTTATGAAAGCACTGAAAATCATTTTAAAATTAAAGTTAGCCTTAATACGTAAGTTCTTGTTGTTGCACGGATCCATTTCCTTGAAGGAGTGTATTTTATTTTGGTAGCTGCTACAGAGCAGTGAGGTAAAAACTATTATTCTAAAACGTGTTTGTTTTAGAATATCTGTTAGGAATCAGTATCCTTCCGGCTGATTCCTTTTTGAGTATTGAACGAAGGTGGTGGCAGCGGGTATTTTTTTGGGGGGCTGGAACTGTATTGTGGTACGATTTATGCTTGATTCGCTACCTGATTGAGAGGTGAGCGCAAGTGGAGATAAGTCTACCCCAGTACAGTGGCCCCCAGTCACGTGCTGGTGAGTGTGTACGTGACAAATTGGTGGCAGATCGGTGGAATATTTTTTCTTTTAATTACAGCATTAGTGCTTGGTTTAAGCAATTATTCCCTGCACTAAAAGACTGGCTGTATCTTTGTGAAGATTACACCAGTCTTACAAGAACTAACGCAGTGCTTACTGGACATACGCACAATCAGTTTCCCTTCCCTGTTTTTCTTTTCTATCTTTTATTTTGCAAAGGGTGCTGTGTTGAGATGGCAGCCCTGTATAAGAAGCAAAGCAAAGAATATCTCATCAGCCTATGTGAGGAGAGAGATATTAATCCAGCGGCAAAGACAAAGGTTCAGCTGATCCGTGAGCTCGTGGAGCAGGATTTACAGCAGCTGGACACGGCGTCAGAGAACGACACTGACGACGCACAGGTCCAATTGACGTTATTTGCTCCTGAAATAATTTCCCTTGAGGACACCCGCAGCGGCAGTTCTTAGGGAGGCATGGACTCTGCCCTGGGCATGGCTTTGCAGCAACTTGGCGCTTGTGACCCTAATTTGCGCCTACAACTGATCCTGCAATACCAACAGGCAGAGAGAGAGGCTGCGGAACGTCAGGCCGTGAGAGAGCAAGAGGCTGCAGCTGCTGAACGTCAGGCCGTGCGAGAGGCTGCGGAGCGTCAAGCTGAGAGGGACCTCAAGCTACAACTGGCACAACTTGAAAGGGGTGAGGCTTTGCCACGGCCTCATGCCCAGGATACAAACCCTTTGAAACCCCGACTAGAACACTTTCCTGTGAAGGAAAAGGATGGGGACTTAGATGTTTTCCTACGAGGATTTGAAAAGACTTACAGACAATATCATCTGCCCAGAGAGCAGTGGGCACGATATCTGTCCCCAGGACTAAAGGGCAAAGCCTTGGAGGTTTTTTCAGACCTCCCACCAGAGCAGGACGGGGACTATGACGCCATAAAGAGAGCTCTGGTCATGAAATATCACCTCACTCCGGAGGTGTATCGCAGGAAATTTCGGAGTCTGCAGAAAGGTCCCACTGACAGCTACACAGATGTGGAGAGCAGCTTAAGTGCCACCTGCAAGCAATGGGTAGAAGGACTCTCTGTTTCCAGCTTTGACAACCTGTTGAATCTAATGATCAAGGAGCAGCTTCTCCATATCTGTCCTGCAGAGGTTCGTCAGTTTGTCTGTGACTGGAAGCCCAAGACGTCCAGAGACGCGGCTGAACTGGCAGACTCCTATGTTGCCAACAGGATGCCAGAAGCCCGGAGAACACCTGAGTCCACCTGGAGGAGAGGTAAGCCTGCTGGGGATCCTCCTTCTCCTCCCCATCGATCACCTGGGCACCCTCCTAGTACTCCGCCCGGGTCCCCGAGACCCACACGCCCATTGACTGACATGCGCAAATGTTTTATATGCAACAAAGTGGGGCATGTTAGTGCCACTTGTCCAGACAAGCGGAGGAGTGCCCCGATGCCCACAGCGCCCCCCGTAACAGGCCCTTCCATCTATCTTATAACTGGGACTGCAGGAAGGAGAAAGCATAACCTTCAACCTGTCACCGTGGGCAGAAAAGTCGCCATGGGCTTCAAAGACAGTGGAGCAGAGGTGACTGTTGTGCGTCCAGAGATGGTGGATGCTAGAAATATTATTCCGGGAAAGACCATGTCCCTGACTGGATTTGGTGGAGTCCGCTCTGTTATACCCATGGCTCGGGTTTATCTGGACTGGGGAGCGGGCCGAGGGATGAGAGAAGTGGGTGTTTCTGCTACTATCCCCTATTCCATTTTACTAGGTTTGGATCTGGGGGTTATGCAAGTGAACTATGTTCCAGCTTCCCCTCCGAAGGCAGCCCCAGCAACCCAGGTATGTGATTCCCCACAGAGACTGTGCAATACTTCTGGAAAATGCCCAGATGTGAAGGGAAATCTGACAGTGGATGTACCCCTGAATGATGCCACTGATATGTGTACTGTGCAAAATGACTGTCCTTACATCACACCTGTGACCCATAGTCAGGATGCCTGCAAGACTCAGCTTTGTGTGTCAGCTGACCAGCCCAAGGTGAAATCTGCAGAGATCAAATTGCAAGTTGAGGTGGAAGAGTCTGCAGCCCCCTCCAACCCCCCTTCTGCTGACAGTCACAGCTCTCACATGCTTCCAGTATCAGATCACAGGGCAAAGGAGCTGCCCCCTGCTGAGTCTGATAATCACGGAGTGCATGGGGAAAAGGGGGCCAAACCAGAGTCTAAGGAATTGGGAATCCCTGATAGCAGCCCCACTGATGTGGGGCCAGAAACCCTCGGGGATAACAGGCACTATCCCTGTGTCGCCCCTCCTCCTATCAAGGACCCCCCAGCACTTGAGCTGTCTTGTACTATGTTTTGTGATACTTGCTGTGACTCTGATGTATCTAAGCCTGTGGATGTATCACAGCCTGTGGTGCTGGATGTTGCGGTGTCTAGGCTGGTTGGGCCAGACACCAATTTACCTACAGCTGTGTTGTGGGCCCCAGATGTATCCCAGCCCACAGATACTCTCGGAACTGTTACAAACCTTGCTGATGTATCCCAGCCTGTAATGCGGGGTGCCCCTGTATCTAAGCTTGCCAGCATGACTTGGACTGTTGTGGACAATAATGATTTATCCACGCCGGGAGGCGTCTCTCAGACTGGGATTGACAAGGATCATGTATCCAAACCTGAGGGTGTATCTCAGACTGTTGTAGACAATAATACTGGATCTAAGCCTGAGGGTGTATCCCAGATGGTAATGTGTGGAATGGCCATCCCTGAGTCTGGTTTCCATAATACCAACAGCTCAGTGAATGTGCCTGAGCCCAATGATGCATGTCAATCTGCTATGCACAGTAGAAGTGTATCCAAACCAGTAATGTATGCTCCTGCCTGCCCTGTGGGTGTATCCAACCCCATTGAGTGTAATGGTGACCAGTTCCAAGCTATTGGATCCAAAGACAAACTGTGGGATAATCTTTGCCGAGGTTATTCCCCGGGGTCTGAGGTGGGTAAGACTTTAGACCCCAGTCATAGAGGTGATGTGTCCCCACATGTAACGTGTGATATGTACCGCCCAGCGGGAGTCCTCTAACACCCGATATCTGATATTTCAGATACAGGAAGGGCATGGAGTGTGGTAAGGCCGACAGTCTCTCTCTCGCCAGGGGAGGAAGGAGTACGGAGGCGGGCTCAGGGGATGGCAGGTGAGCCAGTCCCCCACGCCCACTCCAAAAAGGGGGAGGTGTGATGTAGTACACTGAAAATTAAATGTCTTTTAATTCGTCATCCAACCATTTCTTAAATTGTGAAGTCCAGAATTCCTGTAGCTTAGGACACAACCCCCACCTCCCCCCTGTAGGGAATTTATAGCATGGGTCTGTATCCTGTATAGTGTCCTGTGTGGCTACAGCCCAGTGCATATCTGATAAGCCCTAGATTTTACAACCCGTACCATAAACAATCCCCATCCAGAAAGTTTAACAGATGTCACCTTTGACCCCCCCCACAATAAACACTGTCATTGATCTGCCCCCAGCAGAAGCGCAGTCCGTGATTGCCATTTTGTGGCGATAGTACGCAACAACCCTCATCAGACAATCACGTGTCTGCCCACCTCATCATAAATTCAGCCAGTAAAAGAGTAGGCAAAAATGAGAGAGGAGGGGACAACCTAGACAGGTATAAGACACGAGGCCAGCCTCTAGTCTGTGTTCATAGCTTGGGGGTCAATCCTGGATTGAGCTGTGTCCCATTTTCCATCCTTCCCCCGGGACCTGATCTGAAACATCTGTAAGTGTGAATTCTTCTCCTTTTCTTCCTTTTTATTTTAATAACTGATTGATGAATATGCCATAGCCATTGTTATTATATTCTGTTTATGTAAGCACTGAAAATCATTTTAAAATTAAAGTTAGCCTTAATACGTAAGTTCTTGTTGTTGCACGGATCCATTTCCTTGAAGGAGTGTATTTTCTTTTTGTAGCTGCTGTAGAGCAGTGAGGTAAGCATTTGTTTACGTGTTTGTTTTAGAAATCTGTTAGGAATCAGATTCCTTCCAGCTGATTCCTTTTTGAGTATTGAAGGAAGGTGGTGGCAGCGGGTATTTTTTTGGGGGGCTGGAACTGTCTTGTGGTACGATTTATGTTTGATTCGCTACCTGATTGAGAGGTGAGCGCAAGTGGAGATAAGTCTACCCCAGTACAGTGGCCCCCAGTCACGTGCTGGTGAGCGTGTACGTGACACTAGTAAATAATAGTGACATATACCAGAGAAACCCTATAGTAGGAATATTGTTCTCGCACCACTATGGGCTCCTTTAACCTCTTTACCCCAGAGCAGCTATTGTTATAGTTATGCCAAGAATTTTCTTGCTAAAAAAAAGCATTGATCCAAAACAATTTGAAAGAACATTATGTAGGTGCACGGTGGTGTGGCAGCAAGCAATGCAAACACAACAAAATATCAGCAGCACACAAAGAGACAGTCAAAATAAACATAGGAACCATTTCAAAAAGCATTTCTGTTGCTTTTTGGATACACGCAAATTTGAGGTTCTTAATGCACATTTTTAACCAAAAATGTGAGTGCCCATCCACCACGACAAGGTGACCTCAGTTTAGATGGGAACCTACATTAACATCTCACCTCACTTGGTGCCAACACAGGCCACATTCTGCTCTGATTAAAAACAGACTGTATGGATGGGCGGAGTGCATGACCAAAATGGAGGATGTTGTGCTGATCAATTTATTTATTTTTTTTGGATTGCCTTCATGGGGAAGTGGTTAGCCTCCGTTTTGGTTGTGCACTCCATGTTCATTTTGACATTCTCTTAGCATTTGTAGAGTGCTGCTGATACTTTGTGTGTCAGGATTTTCATGCTAACTTGCTCCCTTCAAAGGTAATCACCATTTTTTTAAAATAATTGAATAACATATTATTTTCTTCTTCTATTTACTGTATTTTCTGACTGTAGATTTTTTTTTATTCTGTTGTCTGTATATGCTTATGGTGGCAGCCATGTTGCCTGAGCTGCTTTTAACAGCATTTAAAGAGATGCTTTACAGCAGCTTCATGGACTAAAGAGCCTGTGAACAGGAGCAGACCCATTGATCTAGGCATGATCTGTGACATGGGAAGAAGTCAGTGTTATGGTGCAAGGGTCAGTTAGGACTGACAGGATGGACACCGAGTAGATGTGGATCCTCTGGGCCACCGTGAGCGATAATGGTATAGATGCAGACCATGCCAGAAAATGAAGCCTAAGGGACCCCTAGCATTCACCGGAGCCCGCCGCAAGGCCGGACAGACTTAACTGTGGGGAACCCCCGGGTCGCTACCCCTGACATGGCTACTTGTAGTGACAACCGAAGTGCTGGAGGTAAGACAACAAGTACAGGCAGAGGTGACGGATCTGGTACATTGGCAGGTAACAGCAGTAGTTAGCTCAGGAAACAGCAACCGACTCAGCAAACAGAGGTCAGAAGCAATGAAGGTACATCACCGAACAACAATGAACTCACCATGGTGCAAAGGCAGGAAGTTCCTGAAATCACAGGAGATCAGTAACTCTTTAAATTACAGTGAACTGCTATGCCCAAGGGGAAGCCACATGAAGCCACGTGATGCAAGTGCGCACCTGACATTACGAAGCAGGAGCGAGGACAGGTGAGCTAACAGTAGTAATGGACGGAGCAGCAGGTGCAGGAGATGTGGACACAGCAGGGACATGGACCAGAAACGAAACAGGAACACTAGCGGAGGTACGGGTACATCCACAGTCCAAGACAGGGGCCGCAGCGTGGACCGTGACACAGAGAGAAGGAGAGGGGGAGCTGTGACTATCTCTTATTGTGAGTGGCGGATCCTATGTTATCTATACACATTGGTGTCACCTTTCAGTGTAACCCTGCTTTCAATGATAATGATAATGAGGAAACTGCTGAAAAGTTTTCTCTATAGAACAAGACGTGTGAGACTATTATTAGGCCCAGTGGCCAAAGTGAAAACTATAGGATTTCATGATTTTTAACAAAATTTAGATAGTGATATGGATAATTGAGAAAAACATAACCAAAAATTCTTAAACAATGTGTTTTGCATAAACACGAGTTAAACAATAGGTCATTTTCTGCTGACACATTCCCTTTAAATACTCATTATAATGATAGGTTTTCTTTAACCCCTTACCGACCTATGACGTATGAGTAGACAGGAAGTGGGGAAACCGCCATCTTTGCACACCCTAATGCATTGCCTATGCAATGCATTAGGCTGTATTAACGATCGCGCCCCCTAGTGGTCAAGCACCATAGGGGGACTAAATGTTAAAGGAAAAAAAAAATAATAAAGTTTTAAAGTACCAAAAAAAGTATTAAAAGTTCAAATCACCCCCCTTTCCCCATTTTACAAATAAAAACAATAAAGTAATAAAAAAGTCACATATATTTGGTATCACCACGTCCGAAAAAGTCCGATCTTTATATATATATACTATAATTTATCCCGTACGCTGAACACCGTAGAAGAAAAAAAATTCCAAACGCCAAAATTGCGTTTTTTTTTGTCATTTCACGTCACATAAAAATTGGAATAAAAGTAATCAAAAAAGTCGCATCCATTTCAAAGTGCTAGCAATAAAAAGTACACATCTGCCCGCAAAAAATGCCGCCTCACTGACGTCCGTAGGTGTTAGTACAAAAAAGTTATTGGTCGCACAAAAGGGCGCCACAGCGCAAATTTCAAGAATAGAAAATGTTTGGAATTTATTTACGGTACCAAAACATAATGGAAAACCTACATGTTTGGTATTGTCAGTTGCGTATCAACCTGTAGAATACAGATAACACATAATTTTTACTGAAGAATAAACTCCGTAAAAACAAACCTCCCGCAAACATGGCGCAAGTACATTTTTTTTCACATTTTGCCCCACTTAGAATTTTTTTGCCGTTCCCTAGTATTCTATATATTAATAGAAATCACACCAATAGATAGTACAACTTGTCCCGCAAAATAAAAGCCCTCATATGTCTATGTAGGTTTAAAAATAAAAAAGTTATGGATTTCAGAAGGCAAAGAGCAAAAAAACCTTAGAGCCATATTATTATGACCGTCCGTCAGGAAGGGGTTAACAACCTACAGAATTGTGTCTAGTGCTCCATTGATATTGCATAATATTGACAGTTCTCCCGATGCTGTGCGCCACTACAACAGCTTGTATTACAATATTGTCCTGTGTAGTGGTTTCTGCTTAATGTCTTGGCCATGGGATGTGTTTTACATAACGCTTCTCACATAACTAATCATATAGGTGAGTTCCCAGATGTGCAGCGGACAAGTCCTATACGTCAAGCTCATGCTTCACTGGTAAATGTGAGTCTACGTCCTTAATCCAGATGACTGTTCTTACCCATGAAACATAAGCTTAATACGACCCTCCCTGTACTCCCTATGAGCCACTTAGCATTTCAGTTGTGGAACAGTAACGTCTCCATATCAACCCAAAGGACAACATGGTAGAGGTGGACCCCTGTAACTTATGGTGGATGACTCTTCTGTATCTTAGTTACATCACTAGAAGTGGTAAGGAATCTGCTAATCATCTAGGTCTGTTCTATGTCAAGCCTCTTGCACTATGTGGAAAATTAATAATCTAAGTTCCTGCTGCAGAGTGAAGACGTCACTTTCTCCTTTTTATTGTGATAAATGTGATTTTGGAGAAAATGAGCAAATTGCAGAAAGTGCAGAAAGCAGGGCACACTGCTCATGGTGCCACCAGGCATATATAGATGGCTTCCCCCGAATCTTAAGTGCTGTAGAATGTGTTTTATTATGAAATACAATACAAACTTATTTGCAAAAAATCTACAATGACTGCAAGAAAAAACATATGAAACCTTAAAAAAGGCATGCAGTTTTTAAAGGTTTTTTTGGGGCAAAAAAAACACTGTGCAAAATATGTTTGAAGGTGGCCTTAAAGTATTGTACAACCCGCCTTAAAGGTGTCTCTTTTCACATACTGCAGTTAACGCCACTGTGGGGTTTTAACCCTTTGAAAGGGTTGTCTCACTATGCTGTTTCGCAGAGTCACAGGCGGCATCAGACTCACAATGCTTGTTCAGACTCTGGGTGGTTCTATAGCAGCGATTAGTATATCTAGCTCTTCTATAATTAGCTGACAATTACAGAGATATGCGATTAAATATGTAAGTAAAACAATTGCTTTTCAAAAGTAATAAATCTAATCTTGTTAGAGATAAAAAAAAAAAAAAATGTACTCCTCTGACCATAATGACGTCACTTCCTGCTCTCTGTCTAATCAGGAAGATAAATATAGGCGGTAAAGTAGAGACACTTATGTGCACTTAGAACAGATACAATAACTCTTTTTTCCTGACCATAGCAATATCAAAAGAGCAATGTATTTAGGGCGACATGTATATTTTTTGGTGCCCAGGCGCCATTATTTTTTTGCGCGCATTAGTAGAATAAAATGCGCCTGAATCTATGAATCTGTTATACTGCGGGTCATAGATTTAGCACATTCTAGCGCAAAACCAACAATTCAGGCTCAGGTAAAGCACTTTAAAAGTGGTTTACCTGTTCCAGTAGTAATACGCCTGGATTCGCCGTACTGAAGCTATAAATGTGTAGCCTTGTACGGTTGTAGTGCGACGCCTCCAGCAGGCCTCCGATCTCAGGCCCATTACAAAGTGCCGCGGGTGCTCTGTAATGAGCCTAATATTGGCGTTCGCCTGGTTAAAAATATAGTGAATGTATATGCATGTCGCCCTTAGTCTTCATTTGCCTGTCCCTACAAGTTGAAAACTAATCATTGTAAGGAGAAAACCCCTTTAAGTATTGGCCTTTTTTTGCATTCCAAAATTTGGGCCACATGTATGAAAACTGTCCAGGTCCAAGGCTGTCTTTGTTGCCCATAGCAACCAATCAGAGCTCCCCTTTCATTTTTCCAGAGCTCTATATAACATGAAAGGGACGCTCTGATTGGTTGCTATGTCAGACCTAGACAGTTTTAATACATGTCCCCCTTTATTTTTATTTTTTTAATCTCTTTAGCTGCATGAGGGCTAATTTTTGTTGGCTACAAGTTGTCTTTTTACCACTTAATGTACCATAATGTATTGAGAAGCACAATTTTTTTTTATTTGTGCAGTGGAATATAAAAAAAAAAAACAATTGCACTATTGTTTTGTGGTTTTAGTTTTTACCTTTACTCACCATGCAGTATAAATCACGTTAACTTTATCCTGTGGGTCTGTATGATTGAGGGCAGTGACAAATTTATATTGCTTTTACAATCCAAAAACAGCAGCACACTGCTAGCACTGAAAAACAATCAAAAAGAACAGAGGAATTTTTGGAAAACCATTTCTGCTACTTTGAATACTTGAAAAGTTTGAGGTTCTTAGTGCACATTTTTGCTCAAAACTGCTTAAGCCCACCTGCCAAATGAAAAGACAACCTCAATACAAATGGGAACCTACACTATATATGTTACCTCTCTTGGTGCCTGTTGAGACCTTCACATTTCAGGGAGACTAGATTCCAGCTACAAGCTACCCTGCATTGATTTAAAAACCTGTGCAGATTTGCGGAGTGCAAAAAACCAAAGTGAGAGCAGCCAGTCCACCATACAAGCAGTCTAGAGAAACAATGTTTGGTTTGCACATCCAAAAAATGTTTAAATCAATGCAGGGTAGCTTGTAGCTGAAATCTACTCTCCCTGAAATGTGGAGGTCTGAGCAGGCACCAAGAGAGGTAACAGGGCGACATGTATGAATTTGAATGCGTACTTTTTTTTACTTGGCGCCGACACCAGAGTTCTAAATAGATATAGAAGGGTGTAGAACACGACAGGTTTTTGGCGCATTACATAGAGCTTAATACGCCAAACTTTGTATGGGCATAGAGTGTAATGCGCCAAAAATCTGTCGTGGGGGCGTGTCCAAGACATGGAGGAGTAAGGACGTGCTTTTCCAGAGCTCCTCGCATCGCTGCTCTCAACCGGCTGGCTCTAACCTCTAGCATGGGGAAATCGGCTAAAAAGAGGGGGCTGAGGTCCTCCGCCCGGTCCTCACCGCCCGCGGGAGACATTGGGGCGTTTTTTCTCCCACCTCAGCCACCAGTTCGCCCGGACGCCGCAGGCCGCAAGGCCTCACAAAATGGCCGCGGCTCTCTGCCGGAGGTGCCGCGACAAGGCCCTCCCCCGCTTCCAGCCCAGGAAGCGGGCTCACAGACATCGGGGACCGGCGACTCCGCTCCTCATCATAGCTCTGGTCCGTCCCACCTTCCGACAGCACCGGAGGGCCAGCCCGCTGTGGAATCTGCACGACGCGCGGCACAACAGCAGGACCCCGCGGCTTCCCCTCTGCTCCCGGAGGCCGCAACTTCTCCGTCCTCGCTACGCTGCACCCGACAGCCGTCGCTCCGGACTTCTGAATATGCAGGTAACGGGTCCCCGCTCATCACCCAGACCCCGGCCGGAGCCGGATCTCTCCTGCCCCTGGGCGCCGGACATGAGACTGTGAGCCGAAGGGAAAGCCCTAGGGGGAATAATGGGTGCACGCACAGCCCAGAGCCTGTGCAGGACACAGTGGAGGACCCTGGCGCCCACCTGCCGGCCCACTCATCCATCTTGGACTCACCAGTGCCCCTGGTCCCAGGCCTGCTGCCACCTACCCCTCCAACCTTGATTGACACTAGCCTGCAGACCCCCACAATGGGGACCATGTCAGAATCAGCCCCAGCACTGGGCTCACCCATCTCCCCCCACTCAAGGGACCGATCATGTTCTGACCCCTACCTGATGGACTCGGACACTGGGACTCTGTCCCAGCCACCTGCCACACAACAGAGTACACCTGCTCTGGGGCCCTGCCTCACCCTGGCCCCACCTCAATGGCATACCCCTATCTCCCCTGCCGCACAGCTCTCACCGCAATGGTCCACGGGATCCTCCTGGGGCAGGCCTGCCAGTACACCGGCCAGCAGCTCGGTTGGAGTTGATGTCTCTCCTCCCTCTTGCCATCGGATGGCTTATCCGACTGACGTGACCACTGCTCCCCTCTCCACCACCACCCATACCTTAATGCTGGATCTGGAGGAGCCAGGGCAGTCTCTAACCCCGCTGCGTCAACTCGCTATCTCCTCTGCACACTCGGCACAAATCATCCAAGAGTCAACAGCAGCTTCCACAGCAACGGCAGAGGCTGACAGACCTATCACATTATCTGACCTGCAAAGTCTTATCCAGTCCTTGCCTTCCAGGTCCGACCTTTCGGCTTTAGCCAAACACATCATAGGGAAATGCAGGCAGGACATATCTCTCTTTCCTTCTGAACTTACTTCATTGAACTCTACAGTGGTTTCCCTTGACCAATCCCAGCAATCTACCTCACTGTCTGTCCAGGCACTACAATCCTCTGTGTCCCAGCAGTCCTCACAAATTTTTGCACTACAACAACATATCGACGATCTCGAGAATCGGAGTAGGCGCAATAATATTAGAATTCGTGGCCTCCCCGAATCCGTTACCGCCAACGAGCTCTACCCAGCTCTCATAACCATCTTCAATGACTTACTTGAAAGAGCCCCATCTGCTCCTATCGAGATAGACAGGGCTCATAGAGCACTTCGCCCTCCGGTGATGGATCCCAAGAAACCAAGAGATGTAATCTCCCGGGTGCATTTCTATCGGATGAAGGATGACATCTTACGCTGTGCACGTCAGAGGCAGAAGGTCTATTACAGAGACATTCCCATACTCCTCCTCCAGGATCTTTCAAAACATACCCTGGCCCAAAGAGCTGCCCTAAAACCTCTCTTGGCTGTCCTTCAGGAGCGCGGCATTCCCTATCGCTGGGGCTTCCCCTTTGCCCTCTTCATACGAGGAAAAGAAAAGTCGTTCACCATCCGCTCCCCTGACGACATTCCTTCAGTACTTCAAGGACTGCACATCCAAGACATCGTCCTCCCCCCTTGGCCCTCCCTGGACTCCTACACCAATAGGCCTCCATCTCGGGAACCGCCAGATCTCCAAAGCCTTCCTCCTCGGAGAAATAGACGCCGACGCCACCGCACTGACTCTTCTACCACCTCCAACCCACCATGAAGACTCACCAAGAGTATCCTTTGAACTCAGCTCTGAGGCTGACGTGCCTTGTCTGATCATTTTAGGCCCAATTTAGGCAATGGACTGCTGTTTATTGCTGTATGTTATTGCATTAGCCATAGGCCCCCTTTCTTGACTGTAGGACTCCCCTAATTAAGTTGCACATTATCCTTTTTCGTCTTTAGGTGGGCCAGCCACTCACAGTATCTGTTTATTGCATTTAGATGTTGGAGCTCGAATGTGTTATGTGTTTGTCTTTGCCTCAATCCTCTCCATCTACCCCCAGTAGGTTTTGATCCCGATACAGGCCCCTTGTCAGGCCCTAGGGATATCTGACTTCATTATAGTCACCTCTTTAGTTCCAGCTGCAGGCTCCTCTATCCCCTTTTGCCTGCTTCCTGGTTGTGTGAGTGTCTGTGTATCTGTTGTAGGTGTGTAACGTCCCTTTCCTCTCCTTCCTTGTCCCACCTCTTCTCAGCCCTCCCCCCTCCCTCTACCTTCCTTCCACGTTTGGGACATGGCCGATCTATCCTTCGCGTCCTTTAACGCACAGGGCCTCAACATCCCGAGTAAGAGGTCCCAGATCCTTTACCACTTTCATAAGAAAAAAACAAAAATTATATGCTTTCAAGAAACACATTTTAAAGAGGGACATGCGCCCAATATCCGCAACAAATATTACACCGAGTGGTATTTTGCGAACTGCCGAGAATCCAGATCCAGGGGAGTAGCGGTAGCGATCCATAAGTCACTAGCACACCAGGTCCAGGCTTGCTGGACGGATGTCAACGCTCGCTACATAATTCTAATCCTTAATATAGGGGGACACCTCTTTACGGTCATTAACGTATATGCCCCTAATCAAGGTCAGGCTGGCTTTTTCACGAGTTTAGTGGAGAGGTTGATTCTGTTGGTTCAGGGCACAATCGTTCTCTGTGGAGATCTGAACATCACTTTAGATCCTGGCCTGGACAATTCCTCAGGCAGGTCCTCCCTGTCTTATTCGACTATCAAATCGATTAAAAAAGCCTATACTTCACTCCAACTATGTGATGTCTGGCGGCTACAACACCCTAGTGATAGGGACTTCAGCTTCTATTCCCATCCCCACAACGCTTACAGCCGTTTGGACTATATCTTAGTCTCCCATAGTGCTCTTCCTTGGGTCTCTGCTACATCAGTGGGGAGCATTGTTCTATCTGATCATGCCCCAGTCTATTGCTCGCTAACCCTGCCTTCTTCCTCGAGACCTGCCTGGTCATGGCGACTGAACGAATCCCTATTATTAGACGCTCCCTGTCGAGCTGATGTATCCCAAACTATTAAGCATTTTGTACAGGATCATGTGCATGATGAATCTCCCCCGACAGTTCAATGGGAAGCTCTCAAATGCGTTGTGCGGGGGGTCCTGATCAGGCACGGTTCAAGGCTGAAGAGGGACAAAGCGGCTAAACTGAGCTCGGCTTTGTCTAAGGTCGCGGCATTAGAATTCCAGCATAAGCGGGCCCTAGCAGCAGACACGCTGCGAGAATTACTTTCGGCGCGATAAGAAGTAAGGCGGCTGTTGGAAGCCTCCTGGCGTCGATATCTACAGGTTGGCCGTAGCAGACTATATGAATATAGCAACAAAAGCGGGAGAATGTTGGCAAGGGCTCTGAGACACCGGATGGCTAAGTCACATATACCTCAAATCAGAACTCCAAGTGGCAACCTAGCCCACACCACAGAGGAGATTAGCAAAACCTTTCATGCTTTCTACACGGACCTATATAACCTCCCATCATCTGCCTCCCCCGATCAAAGACGAGACTTCCCTGCCCTTCCTCCAGCTTCATCCCATATTGACTTTTCCAACTTTGAATCTCCTTTCACCGCCCCAGAACTCTCGTCCGTGATTTCAGGTCTTCCTGGTGGGAAAAGCCCAGGCCCTGATGGATTCTCGGACAAATTTTATAAGACCTTCAGCGAGGAATTAACTCCCCTATTAGTGCGGGCCTTTAATCATGTTTCCTCGGACAACCCGTTCCCAGACCAGACGACATTAGCTCATATCGCCCTTATATCTAAACCAGGTAAAGACCCCTCCCATTGTAGCAGTTATAGGCCGATCTCTTTATTAAACGTGGACCTGAAGATTTATGCTAAAACATTGGCAAATAGACTGAACTCAGTGCTCCCGGACCTTGTCCACCCTGACCAAGTTGGTTTTGTGCCGGGCAGAGAAGCCCGGGACAACACCCTGAAGACCCTGGATATAGTCCATCATGCCCAATCTCGGAAAACTCCCCTTATGGTCCTGTCCCTGGATGCCGAAAAAGGCTTTTGACAGAATTTCCTGGCCAGCCCTGATTGCTACTCTTCGGCACCTAGGGATGGGACCAATCTTTATTTCGAAAATTCTGGCTCACGGCTAGGCTGAAGATCAATGGAACCCTTTCGGACCCATTTGTAATATCAAATGGGACGCGTCAGGGATGTCCCTTATCTCCCCTTCTGTACGTACTAGTCATGGAAAATCTACTCTCCGCAATACGTAACAACCCGGACATTACAGGAGTTAGTATTAAGGGAACCGAATATAAGTGCTCGGCATTTGCAGATGACCTCCTGGTGTATTTAACCAACCCAGTCACATCACTCCCGCCCCTTATGTCCACTCTTCACACATTCGGCATTTGGTCCAATTTTAAAATAAACGTCTCCAAGTCTGAGGCCTTAAGTATAGGCCTGCCTCCTTCTGCCCTTAGCCAGATTAAGTCCGATTACCCTTTCACGTGGCCATCTAAAGGACTGTCCTATCTAGGGATCATTATTCCAACTGCACTGTCGAATCTTTTCCCCCTTAATTTTGAATCTGCACTCAAACAAATCTCTCAGGACCTCGCCTCGTGGACTAAGCAGTATTTTTCTTGGTTTGGCAGGGTCAACATCTTGAAGATGGCGATTCTGCCCCATATACTTTATTTGTTGCAGACGATACCAGTTCATATTCCAAACTCTTTCTGGCGATGCGTGCAAACGCCTATTTACATCCTTTGTCTGGCCTTCTACCCGCCCCAGACTCTCCTATACTGTAATGACCAGACATAAGACTCTGGGTGGGTTGGGGCTACTGGACTGCAGGAAATACTTTTTAGCCTCGGCATACGCGCGGCTACTGGATATGGTGTGTCGGGATGACAAAAAGATTTGGACGCGCATAGCACGTGATATATCTCCCCTATCTCTTGCATCGCTCCCCTGGGTCTGGACCTCTGCGCTAGGGAACCAATGTCATTTCTCCTACACAGTCAAACATACCTTGGCTTCCGTTTGCTCACACAAAACATACCAAACTTTAATTGATAGGCTCGGACCCCTCTTGCCACTCTCGGACAACCCCGCATTCATACCGGGAGTGGGCTCGCGTCCTTTCCTCGGGAGCTCTAAGCTAGCCCCTTTGCGCCTTACACAGGTGATGGCAGGGGGTCAGCTACTCCCACTCTCAGGGCTGCCAATTGGATCTAACTGCTCAAGCCTCTTCTGCTTTTCAATATGTCCAATTGAAGCACTTCTTATTCTCCTTGGGCAACACCTTTGATGCCCAAAGACCCCTCACCAAGTTTGAACAACTGTGTCTACAGCATTCACCTCCACGGCACTCTATCTCCATAATCTATCAGGAACTTTCTGCTAGCAACCGATTAGAACTCCCCTCATACTGTGCCGCCTGGGAGAAGGATCTAGGAAAGCAGTTCTCTCTCACACAGTGGCATAAATGTTTTAGTCTTTCTCATAAGGCTACGGTGGCGACGAAGGCCCAGGAGACGAGCTTCAAAATTTTAGCCCGCTGGTACAGGGTTCCTCACCTACTCAATAAATGGTACCCGCAGGTTCCTGAGGCCTGCTGGCATTGTGGATCCTCTAGAGGAACCATGCTTCATATATGGTGGGAATGTCCCTCCCTGGCAGACTTCTGGACAGCGATATATGAGATCCTCAAGGAAGTCTCGGGTTTGGTTATCCCGAGAACCCCGGAAGCGGCCCTACTGTTCATGTTTGACTTAGGGGCTTCCACTTACAAAAAATCCCTCCTCCGACACTTATTGCAGGCAGCGAAAACGGTTATTCCCAGGCGATGGAAATCGCCGGATCCACCCTCTCTCGAAGACTGGTTTACTGAGGTCTCCCATGTTTACCATATGGAAGAGCTCTTGGCCACCACGGAAGATCAAACCAGATTACTGGTGAGAACATGGGCCCCTTGGCTCCAATTTAAAACCCCTTCTGCCTTTAACCCTCTAAGTACACAGGGCGGGACAGTGACGACATGACCACAGGCTTCATTCCCATCCCTCCTCCCCCTCACCCGGTCCTTCCCACCTACCCATCCCACCCCCCTCTTTCCTTTGTGTATGCTTGAGAAGTATGAGAGTTGTCTTGTTATGTCTTGTTGATTTGTTTGGTGGCCACCACATAGGTTTTTACTTTGGAACTCACCTGGACCGATAAAGTCCGTTTACTGCAGAGGCCACAAAATGGTACTTTCTTTATCAGAATTATGTGTCATGTATCCATTAGTTACTCTGATTGCTTTCTTTTATTGTGTTCGATGTTACCATTGCTATGTTCATTATTATGCTGCCCTCTATCAGCTTCTTTCGTGGACATTGGACTTTACATAGCGCCTTATGTTGCCTTTCTTTTTTATGACCAGTTGTCGCGTTCTTACTGACACCTATGTTAGAATTTTATCTCTATGTTCAGTTTATGGCTGTATCCATGATTATTACCGAACTGTCTATCTGTGTACTGGATCGACATGTATTGCAATAAACATTGTTGAATCGCAAAAATCTGTCGTATTCTACATTCTTCTATATCTATTTAGAACTGTGGTGTTGGCACCAAGTAAAAAAAAAAGTACGCATTCAAATTCATACATGTCGCCCATAGTGTAGGTTCCCACCTGTGTTGAGGTCGCCTTGTCATTCGGCAGATGGGCTTACACAGTTTTGATCAAAAATGTACACTAAGAACCTCAAGGTAGCAGAAATGCTTTTCCATAAATTCCTCTGTTCTTTTTGACAGAGTTTTAGTGCTAGTAGAGTGCTGTTGTTATTGGATTGTGATTGTATGTTGCTGCCACATCAGCGTGCACCTATGCTTATTTTTTTTTTACTTTTTGGAACAAACATTGTTTTTCTAGTTTATATTGCTTTTGTTATGTTTCACTACTTTTAAGTAACATAAAAGCCTTAAAAAAATAAAAATCTTTACCTACATCTTCACTATATTCACAGACAAATAACTTTTATTAATTTTTCTGTCAATTGAGCTTATTTTTTGAGGGGCAAGCTTTTGATTGTTTCCATTTTGGAGTACCTATGACTTCTTGATCTCATTTTTTTTCTAAGGGCACAAGTGACCAAAATACAGGAATGCTGGCACAGTTTTTTTGTATTTATTTTTTTGCATGCTATTCATCCTGCAGGACAAATAACTTGAAATGTGAATGTTCCACTCAGACTTTTATGGATGTGGCAATATAAATTATGTTTTCGATTTATTTATTTTTTTTGAAGATAAATGGAAAAATTTACTAAATTCTACCTTATTTTTTACTTTAATATTTAGTTACTCTGAGACACCTGACGATTCAATTCCTTGATTAGTTGTATAATATACTGCAATACCTATGTATTGCAGTATGTTTTTATCTTAGCGACCTCCCATTACAAGTTGCTTCTCCGACACCTCCCTCAAATTTAAAACTTAAAAATGTCTAAATTTAAAAGGATATTCTCACCACATTGATTAGATTACAACATTTATGGAAAGATTAATAAAGACTATTGCCAAATACATTACTGTTCTTATTTTGTTTGGTTTCAGAGCTAGAGCAGATCTTATCTCCTGCTTCTATACACAAGCTTCTCTAGGTTAACGACCACCTTTTTCTGCTCTCTTTGCGCCTCATAGTCTGGTCGACGATGGTGACACGACTCCCTACTGCATGTTATCTGTGTGTTGCTGACAAAATTAATCCTTTAGAGCTCTGTAGCCTTTTGCCCTGTTGTTTAAACCTGTTAGCAATGTCCCCCTAACAGGTTCAGTTAGGAATAGCAGATCTGAAATGTCAGTCACTGTTGTAGACCCACCCACGGCCTAACCAGGAAGGGTGAGCCTGAAGCTGGCTGTGAAGAGCCAGCTCTGTGAAACAGCAAGTGAGAACACCCTTTTAAGTTAACTGAGACCTTAATGTGTGTGAATGTGAAAAGCCATCAACTGTTCACAAATCACCTGGAGCACATGGATACAGGATAGTCCTTAAAAATCTTAATACTCCCAAGCCTCAGCATCAATGTCTTCTTGCGTGAGCGGGTTGACTCAGAATAAGCTTGTGTTGCTTATCTCTGATCTTGTGGATTAACAAACCAGTATGGTAGCTACTGGCCATCTACTCTAACTGCTGTACTGGTTCTTTAATCTACTCTGACAGATTTAGAGGAGATAGACAGCACAAGCTTATTCTGACTCAACTTGTTGATGCAAGATGTTCATGTGGTGGTTTGTGATTTTTTTTGTTACAAAAATCTGTCCCTGTTCTGTTCGACACCCATTTGACTAAGCTTGTGAAAAAATGTAGGTCCCAAATACGAATTTTAGCACACTTTCAGTGTCTGTATTGGTGTGCAATGAGGGCGTATGCATGAGAATTATATGTATGAGTGTAATGTGTGTGGGGAATGTGTACAGTTGTGTTCAAAACATAAGCTAAGCACAAAATCTAATAGTTTTTATTTCCATGCATTGGGAACATTGCACATTGTTTTCTAAATCAAAACATGATGTGAAATATATATAATTGAGAATGAGAACTACTGTAATGGCCGGTGGGAAGTGGATCCACTGGACCCCCGCAAGCGATGGTACAGGCCACGCCAGGGAGCGGAGTCTAAGTGGGTCCCGGTATTCACCAGAGGATTCCACCAGGTCGCTACCCCTGACGCGACTAGCTTGTGGAGGTAGCCAAGGTGCAGTGAGGTACAAAGTCATCAGACAAACTCGTAGTCGGAGACAGGCAGGCAGGTCAGGGTAGGTGGTGAAGGTTCGTGGTCGGTAGACGAGAGCCAAAGGTTCGGTACACGGGAATCACAAATGAGGCTACGGAACGCTTTCTCAGTAGGCATAGGGCACTAAAGATCCAGCAGGGTCATGTGGGAGGTGGAGCCTTTATATAGGGCCTGTGGCCGGCAATCACCAATTACCGGCGCGCTGGCCCTTTAAATCTGAGCGAGCCAGCGCGCACGCGACCTACGGGATGGGGATGCGCGCACCGGCCTGAAGGTGGATGCGGAAGAACAGAACAGCGGCTAGGTGAGTACATGCGCCTCAGGGAACGAGTGCGCTCGCAGCCCGGTACACGGACCGCGGCGTCACTGGCCCCCGGCACCGGGGCGCATACTAGGTCATAAATGCGCCCGCAGCCGGACTTGCGGGCTGCTGCGCCATTCGTAACAACTACTTTACTGGAAATAAAAAAAAATGGCCATTGGGCTCTTCCAAAAGTAGCAGTGTCTGCATTTGTCTTTACAAACTCAAGATATGTACTCTCTCAGTAACCTAATATTTAGTTGCATAACCACAGTTCACATCAATGTTGCATAGTCAACCAACTTCTTGAACATGTCCATTGTTATTCCAGCACAGGATGCTCTGACTACATCCCACAATTTTTTTGCATTTGTTGGCTTTGCCTCAGAAATGGCATTTTTTTATGTCACCCCACAAGTGTTCTATTGGATTAAGGTCCGGGGATTGGGCGGCCGCTCCATAACCTCAATTTTGTTGTACTGTATCCAAGATATTGGACATGAACTGCTGTGTTTAGAGTCGTTGTATTGTTGAAAAACCCATGTCAAGGGCTTTTCCTCCTCGGCGTAATGGGCCGTTCACACGGCTTATTCTGGGACTGATTCCAGCCGTACTGCGCGCCGTATTTGCGCTGCAGTATGGCTGGAATCCATCCCAGTCATTACGGTAATCCACAGTTCTCATAGAGAACTATGGATTCCGTCTCTTCTCCCCGCTCGGCGAATCCACCGAGGGGAGAGAAATTGACATGCACATTATTTACGGCATGTACGCGCCGTGAATAATGAGTTTCTATGGGGCCGGCGAGTTGCCGGCAGGCGGCGTAATTGCGGGGCGAAATCCGTCCCGCAATTACGTCGGCTTTAAGCCGTGTGAACTAGCCCTAAGGCAACATGACCTCTTCAAGTATTTGATATATGTAAACTGGTTCATGATCCCTGGTACGTGGTAAATAGGCCCGGCACCATAGTAAGAGAAACATGCCCATATCATGATGCTTGCACCACCCTGCTTCACTAGCTTCAGAGTGTACTGTGGCTTGAATTCAGCATTTGGGGTTTGTCTGGTGAACTGTCTACGGACCATGGACCCAAAAAGAACAATTTTACTTTCATCAGTCACAAAATGTTTCTCCATTTCTCTTTTGGCCAGTTATGCACAAAAAAAACGCACTAAAAAACGCTCCGTGTGAAAGCACCCTTACCCTCTCCAATCAACTTTTTAATCAAAGTGCGCTGTTCTTCTGAACAACGTCTCGAACGGTCCATATTTCTCAGGTTTCAAGGAGAAATGCATGTACTCATGTGCTTGCTTCACCCTTAAATAAGGGCCACCTAATTCACACCTACCTCACTCATTGAACTCCACACTGCTATTATTTTGAACACATCCCCTTTCAAATAATTATTCAAATACACAGACTCAAAAACCTGCAGGCCATGAATGCGGAGTCTGTGGGTTTTCTAAGAATCTAGCCACTGCCTAAACACAATAAGAGTACCCTTTCTACCTATAGGCTGAGTCACGTACCCAGCACCATCAATCCACACCAGTACAGTTACCACAATGCAAAGGCTTCCCTCAAGCCTCTGGGAGCCAGAGCTCTCTTCTTAGTTTTGCTGCTCCAAGCTTCCATGCAACCATGCTCCCCGATCAGCTGCAGCACCAGGCCTTTTATAAGCATCGTTGCCAACTTTTGAAATTGAAAAAGCAGGAGATTGTAGAGGGCGGCGCGCGGAGCGTGCCACGGCAAAAATTTGCATGGACACGCCCATTTTGTCGGTGTGCCACGCACCTTAGAAAAGCCACTCCCCACTCCACCTAACTGCATAACGGCTTTGGAAGAAAGCCAGGTAGATGCCCTTATAGCCAGGTAGTAGCCCCCCCCATAACCAGGTAGTGCCCCTTACAGGCAGGTAGATGCCCCCTTGTAGCCAAGTAGATGCCCCCTTGTAGCCAGGTAGATGCCCGTTCTGTAGCCAGGTAGAGCCAAATTTGTAGCCAGGTAGATGCCCCCCTTTGTTAGCCAGGTAGATGCCCCCGATGCCCCCTTTGTTAGCCAGGTAGTGCCCCCTTTGTTAGCCAGGTAGATGCCCCCATTGTTAGCCAGGTAGTGCCCCCATTGTAGCCAGGTAGTGCCCCCATTGTAGCCAGGTAGCCCCCCCATTGTAGCCAGGTTGTGTCCCCTCTGTTGCCAGTTAGACCGCCCCAATTGTAGCCAGGTAGTGCCCCCTCTGTTGCCAGGTAGACCCCCCCCATTGTAGCCAGGTAGTGCCCCCCCTGTTGCCAGGTAGACCCACCCCCATTGTAGCCAGTTTGTGGCCCCTCTGTTGCCAGGTAGACCTGCCCATTGTAGCCAGGTAGTGCCCCCTCTGTTGCCAGGTAGACCCGCCCATTGTAGCCAGGTAGTGCCCCCTCTGTTGCCAGGTAGACCCGCCCATTGTAGCCAGGTAGTGCCCCCTCTGTTGCCAGGTAGACCCCCCATTGTAGCCAGGTAGTGCCCCCTCTGTTGCCAGGTAGACTCCCCCATTGTAGCCAGGTAGACCCCCCCATTGTAGCCAGGTAGTGCCCCCTCTGTTGCCAGGTAGACTCCCCATTGTAGCCAGGTAGTGCCCCCTCTGTTGTCAGGTAGACCCCCCATTGTAGCCAGGTAGTGCCCCCTTTGTTGCCAGGTAGACCCCCCTCTGTTGCCAGGTAGACCCCCCCATTGTAGCCAGGTAGTGCCCCCTCTGTTGCCAGGTAGACCCCCCATTGTAGCCAGGTAGTGCCCCCTCTGTTGTCAGGTAGTTGCCCCCATTGTAGCCAGGTAGAGCCCCCCGATAACTAATAAAAATAAAATAATAAAAGTCACTCCCCTCACCAGGCTCCTGCAGCTCCGGACATCTCCCGGCCAACTGAGTAGTCTCAGCGTCGCAGGGGAGTGAGTGCAGCCGCGCGTCACTTCCCCCTGCGACACTGAGGTGTATGTACAGCGCGCACCGGCGCTGTACATACAGGGGGAGAAGGGAGGAGGGGAGCGATCCCTCCTGCCTTCTCTCTGTACTTCTCTGTACTTCTCTCTGTACGGCCGCACAAGTCGTGAAACTCGCCGGGCGGGTTTTGATTAAGAAACACAGTTGAAATGCTGAAGGAGATTTAAAGAAAATAACCCTTGACTAGCACAGAATATTTCTGTTATACCCTTACAAAATGAATTGTGCAGACAATACACAAAACAGCATTTACCCAAACTTGCTCATTTTTCAGAAGGGATAATTCTCAAAAACAGTGTCTGAAAAGCACCCCCAATCTACAGTATTTAAAACACAAATAGTTTATATGACTGATTTAGCCCCACCCCAAAATAAACACAAACCCCAAATCCATAAAATAATACAGACCTGAGAACACCCTTACAAATCCAGCCCCCAACCACTTGAATGAATACATGCCCCGAATGAATCCTTATTAATAAATATAGAACTGCGACTCCCTAGATAAACATAAAATCCAAGACCAGATTCCTTAAATGAATACAGAACGCAGACCAGCCCCCCAGAACAAATACAGACCCGACCCCTGAACAAGTACAAACCACAGACCAGACCTTCTGAAGAAAACAGACTCCGGACTAGACCCCTGACCAGACCTTCTGAATATAAATAGTCCCCAGACAGACCCCTGAACAAATACAAACCCGGGGGCGTAGCTACAGAGGGTGCAGAGGTAGCAGAGAGGAAAGAACAGAGGGAGTCCAATTCCCAAGCAGATAGCAGAAGCCAGCTTATACTTTAAATTACATCTGTGGTACCTGTGAGAGTACCCTAAAAAAAGGTACCCTGTCGGATACCGCAATATATGTTTAATCTGTTTCCCGGAGGTAAATGGAATCCCTCAGGGAAAGTGCCGGGAAATAGAACAAACATAATCCACATAGGATTGCTCTTCTGATGTACCCTGGTGTATAACCAACCACAGATGTGATGTAAAGCACCGTGTGAACGTCCACTTATTAAGGTGAGTATATTTTAAAGAGGATGTGGCAAGCAGATGAGATACCTGCTTTTCTGGTAGTCAAAGAGGTTTTCCTTTCTCTGGTTGGAATATAAGGTTTGATCTCCTTTAGCCAAGAACAATTTTGTCAATTAAAATACAGTATCTCACAAAGGTGAGTACACCCCTCACATTTTTGTAAATATTGTATAATATCTTTTCATGGGACAACACTGAAGATATGATGCTTTGATATAATGTAAAGTAGTCAGTGTACAGCTTGGATAACAGTGTAAATTTGGTGTGTCATCAAAATAACTAAACACACAGTCATTAATGTCTATACTGCTTGAAGCAAAGGTAAGTAGACTCCTAAATGAAAATGAACAAATTGTGCCCAATTTGCCATTTTCACTCCATGGTGTCATATGACTTGTTAACAATATAATAAGGTCTGAGGTGTAAATGAGGAGCAGGTGTGTTAAATTTGGTGTTATCGCTTTCACACTCTTTCATACTGGTCCCTAGCCTAGGCTATAAGAACACCCTGAAACTGAGCTGCAGCACGGTGGTCGAGACCATACAGTGGATAACAAGACAGGCTCCACTCAGAACAGGCCTCGCTATGGTTGATCAAAGAAGTTGAGTGCATGGGCTCAGCGTCATATCCAGAGATTCTCTTTTCAAAATATACCAATGAATGCATTGCTGTTGAGGTTAAATGGGTGGGGGGTCAGTCGTCAATGCTCAGACAATACACTGCACACTGTATAAAATTGATCTGTACTGCTGTCACCTCAGAAGGAAGCCTTTTTCAGAACATGATGCACAAGAAAGCCCGCAAACAGTTTGATGAAGACAAGCAGACTAAGGGCATGGATTACTGGTACCATGTCCTGTGGTCTAATTAGACCAAGATAAATTTGATTGGCTTAGATAGTGACAAGTGTATATGGCAGCAACCAGGTTCCAGAAAGTACCTGGCCGTGCCTCTAGAGAGGGATTTTTACTGTAATGGTAAATGTTTTAATATATTGTTTTTACAATTTGTTTCCCTAAGCTTTCGAATTCCAGAGGATAATGAAGTCAGACATTTCTCTTTGAATATCGACTTGTCTGGTTGTTAGTTCTGTTATTACCTCTCTTGGCAAAAGTCCTGGAAAAAAGTGATCTATCTAGTAATATGAAGAATATATTTTTTAATAAACAGCCTAAAACGTTTGTCTTGGACCAGGACCTGCCTGCAAATATTTTCATCACATTCTACAAGAATTATAATAAGATCCATGCTATGAAATTATAGGCAAGTTCTCATACCAAGCGTCAACTTAGTAATTAAACTATTTTTGTTTCTTAAAGTCTCTTTTTCATTTAAAGGGAACCTGTCAGCAGATTCTAGCTCCATAAACTTTTAACACAGCCAAATAGGCACTATTGCCATATTTAGTATCATAAACCAAGCATACCTTTAATTCAGTCACATGCCATATGGTAATGAATCCTTAAAGGGGTTTTGCCAGGACGTGAGTTCCTTACCTCTTATCTAAGCATGCTGAGTCATGAACGACTGCAGGGGTTAGAGGGAGGGGGTGAGCAGAGAGCGAGGAAGCAGGGAGCATCTCAAAAGTTTACTCAAATAATAACATTACAACAGTGGATTCTCTATACAGTAGACAGACTAATACACTGCACTTTCTCCTCAGCCCCTTGCAAGCTCCTTCATGTTCCCTGTCATCAGATAAGAAGTGCAAACACGCAAGCCCAGCCAGATCAGCTCCCTGTCAGCTCCTGGTCGTGTCTAATGTAAACTTTCAGGAAACTAAGGGGGACTGAACAATGCTGTAGCTCTCAGAGGCTTCACTTTTTGTAATCACATATATTTAGAAAAGTGATTAAATACCCATTTTGGAGGATCCCATGTCAACATTAGATCGTGGCAAAATCTCAAATTGCTTGCCTGTATCTTAATTCATCTTCCTGGTATTTTTTTCTGTGTTATATTGGGCTTTTCCTGTGCTATATGTAGACTTTCTTCTCTGCAGCCCAGCAGCAGCATTTCCTGTTTGAAAGCAGTTTCCCTTTGATGTGTAAAACTACAACCCCCAGGATCCTTTACTTGTCTCCCTCCCTGCTAACCTCAGTCT
Source organism: Phyllomedusa bahiana (assembly GCA_025379985.1). Lineage (NCBI taxonomy): Eukaryota > Metazoa > Chordata > Amphibia > Anura > Hylidae > Phyllomedusa > Phyllomedusa bahiana. Next base: position 99,473 of record JAODAL010007598.1, read on the forward strand.
CAGTACCCTAATGTTGCAAGTCTTGGGAGGCAGGACCGAAGGGGTGTGGCCGCCAAGGCTTCCCAATAAAAAGGCAAATCCCTTTGGTCACATGATCTCCTGGGCTCCACACAAAGCTGTTTCCTATGCAATGGGACACCTAGAACTACTGAGCTTCCAGTCATCAAAAACCTGCAGGAAGGCACCTTAGAATAGCTCCTAATTGTGGGCAAGATATTATTAAGAAAATATTTTTTGTCCAGTGTATAAGCCCTTTAAATATCTGCTGATCGTTTTGAAGTGTCCTGTGTTCTTGGCAGCAACCCCTCTAATATCTGATTCTATATAGTACTTATTAGGAGGCATCATTCAATCGTGAAGAGAAAGGGTTACAGAGGGGCATCTCACTGAAGAATTAATGCTAAGTGGAAACTTCTACAAAAAATAGAACATTACTTACTCAAAAAAAAAAACTGCAATTTTTGGGGCATATTCACAGCTCAATGGCTGGACTAGACTGAACCCAGTAGCACGTAGCTCTGGCCTATATGCTACCTGCTACCTGCCATTAACAGGTGCAGCTAATTGCTGAGAAGCAGCTCACATATCCCACTGCTAGGGGAACAATTAGATTATAAAAAACTGCAAATTAGTTTAATACCTGTTCACATACCTGTGCAGAAAAGCCACAGTATAATGCATGGAGAGATTGCACAAATGCAAATATACCAATAAAACAACTACTCACATACCCTCAGTGCATGAGGAGGGTGGTTGCTGGTACTACAATTGCATATAAATAAGGCAATAAATTCACAACTCCAATCTGGCAATCAAAATAAATCCCCTAGATCAACGTCCTTCCTCCAGAATCCTGGTCACTATACCGGTTATATTATTACACTCTAGAAATGCATCCAGACCCTTTTTGAACTCTGTTAGTGAATTCACCATGACAAGTTCCTCTGGCAGAGAGTTCCACAGTCTCACTGCTCTAACAGTAAAGAATCCCTTTCTATGTTCATGTAGAAACTTTCTTTTCTCAAGACATAGAGGATTCCCCCTTGTTCTGGATACAGTCCTGGGTATAAAGAGATCTTGAGAGAGATCTCTATATTGACCTTTAATATATTTAAACATATTTATTATGCCTCCCCGGAGCCTATTTTTCTCTTAACTAAATAACCCTAATCTTGCTAATCTTTCTGGGTATTGCAGTCCACCCAGTCCTTTTATTATTTTTGTTGCCCACCATGTCTTTCCTGTGAACTGGTACATAAAACTGTACACAATATTCCATGTGTGTGTAGTCTGACCAGTGACTTGTATAATGGGAGAATGATGTTATCATCGTTTGCATATATGCCCATCTTAATACACCCTATAGTTCTATTTGCCTTGGCTGCTGCTGCCTGACCATGGCTACTACAATTAAGTTTACTGTTCACTAGGATTTCCAAGTCCTTCTCCATGTCTCTTTTTCCCAGCGCTTTTCCGTTTAACATGTTATCATGGGATGGATTTTACCTTCCCATGTGCATAACCTTGCATTTATCTGTGTTAAACCTCATCTACCACTTCTCTGCCCAGGCCTCCAACTTATCCAGATCCCTGGATGTAATAGCACATTATCCTCTGTTGTGATGATTACTTTACAGAGCTTAGTATCATCTGCAAAGATTGAAACTCTACTGTGCAATCCATGTGTAAGATCATTTATGAAAATATTAAAGAGGATAGGGCCCAATACTGAGCCCTGTGGCACCCCACTGGTAACAGGGATCCATTCTGAGTATGTGCCATTAATCAGCACTCTTTGTTTTCTATCACTGAGCCAGTTACTTACCCACTTGCACACATTTTCCCTCAGTCCAAGCATTCTCATTTTACTTACCAACCTTTTATGTGGCACCGTATCAAATGCTTAGGAAAAATCCAGATATATGACATCCAGTGCCTCACCCCGATCCAGTCTAGATCTAACTTCCTCATGGAAGCTGATGATTAGTTTGACAGGACTGATCCTTCATAATCCCATGCTGGAACGGTGTTATACATTTATTCTCAGTAATATACTCCAGGATAGCAGCTCTTAGAAAACCTTCAAACATTTTACCTACAACAGAGGTTAAACTTACCGGCCTGTAGTATCCAGGATCCCTTTTTGACCCCTTTTTGAATATTGGCGCCACATTTGCTGTCCCTTTGGGACACCCCCTTTACTTACGGTACAAAAATTTTAAAGAATGGGGCCCCTATCACATTATTAAATTTTCCCTTAGGACATTTAAATTTCTTAGGGGTGTAACCCCCCGGGACCGGTGTTTGTCTATTTTAATCTTTTTAAGGCGGAGACCTGCACCTATCTCTCTCTAGGATGGGCCCCAAAAGTGTCAGCTAAGAAAGAAGACCCGTTTGCACAACCAAAAATTCTATCGATGGGAGTAAAAAAGGAAGGGTGTGTTCGGAAACCCGGAACCCCCTAGAACAGAATGAAGATCTGTGAAACTTCACCACTCCCTTTTTTTAGAAAAAATTTTTGGGGGCCCCCATTCCTGAGAATTGTGTGGGACCTGCACCTATCAGACTTTGTTGGCATATGCTATCGATCTGCCATTAAAGTCTGTGGTGGGAATACCCCTTTAAATCACATATTTCTTTAAACTGTTGATCCTGAAATTTCACATATTGTATGTAAGGGAAGTGTCCATTAAGAAGTAGTATGAGTATCGAAGAAGTGGCTCCTTTCCCTGATCCCAAAAGCACACGTCAATTTTGAACACTGGCTGATTTTGGAAAGCAATGCAGTCTTGTCTTTGATCTAACTGACATTTTTTTATGCTGACTTTCTTAGTCCTAACAAAGGTCCCCCGAGCCGTCCAGTGTTAGTGACAGGGCATGGCTTATAATTTTAGGCAATAATTTAATGTCATATAGATTAATCCAATTTAATTGAAGTTAAAAATGTTAAAAGTAAAGGTTCTCTGACAAAACAAAGCACAATTTACAATTACAATTAGTGAAAACATATAGACATATTCAATATCCCTGTACCCATTTATTCAAAAAAAACCCAATTAAAAAAAAATTTTAAAATTTTTATTTTCATTTTCCCATCATTAAAAAAAAACATATCATTAAAAAACAAAAAATTATTTATACCCAGAAATAGGATGAAAACTACAAATTGTCCTGCAAAAAATACAGCCTGACAACTACACAGCTAATATTCAGAGTAACCACCGTGTACAGAATGGACAGCAGCTAGACGGACTGGGAGTGACTCAATAATGTCCTGGTGTTCACAGATATCTGGAACCATGCTGACTGCACCTTACAGCTGCTGGAGGGTGTGTGGGGGGATCCATAGAGCCTACATGACCATCGAGGTGGTTCCACAGATTGGGTTCAGTCTAAGAAAATAGAGAGTCAGGGTAGTTCTTGGAAGTCTTGATCATGCTCTTCCCCAACCCAAAGTCTGACATTTCTACCAGGCATTTCTTGCTGGAAGATCCCACCACTCCAGGGAAAAAATCCATTATGGGGTATGTGTCGCAAGGAGGTTCTACCCAAATCAAAATTTAGGCCCTTCCACAGGGGTCCCCAAAATGCCCAAAAAAACCATTCCCCAGACCATAATGTGCCACCACCAGCTTTTCTTCTTCCAGCAATTGTTGCAACTTGTTTGTTCTCTGAAGAAGCAAACAATTTAACCCACTGGAGAAGACTACCCTTTGCCAATCAGACAAGGTCCAATTCCAATATTGACATATTGAAGCCTTTACTGCTGATGCAACTTGGTTAACAAAGGTGCAGCAACATCCCCCTGCTTCAGAGCCCCATATACATAGGGGGTTTACTGAAATTTTTGGTTAAAAACATCTGGTAGTTCCCTGGTTTATTTTGGCTGTGAGCTGCTTCAATGTAGTGTGTCAGTTGCCCTAGTGCACAACTGTAGCCTCTCACGTCAGTCGCAATTTCCCCTCCACTTATTTGCAATGCATTTGTCCAATACACTTTCACCAGAGCAGCAAACAGTTCACAAACTGTGCAGTTTCAGCATTACTGCCACCATTGGCCCTAAAGCCAATATTCAACCCGTTTTGCCACTCTGATAAATTGCCCCTTCCATTTATGACAGCAAAGAGGGATGTGAGTCCAACAGCCCACTGCACAAATTTTATACCCACCAAGCCAGCTCACCATGTGACTTCCTTCATGAACTATGCAGTGCCAACGGCAAAGGTTGGAAGTGGTTATAATGCAACTTGACTGTGTATGTAGTCTCAAAAAGGAAAAGGTCATGGCAGACGAAATGAGGAGGCAAAAATTCTAATATTTCCTCCATCCACAAGGTTAGAATTGGATTGGTCCTTAAAGGGGTTTTGCCACCATGTAATGTTGACGTGGGCAGAGGCGTAACTTCAAGTTCTTGGGCCCTGGTGCGAAAAGTGAAATGGGGCCCCCCAGTTACCATGCACCATTTACAATGCTGGCATCTTCTTATGTGGCAGGAGGGCTCGTGGGCCCCCTCAGGCTGCTGGGCCCAGTAGCGACTGCTACCTCTGCACCCCCTGTAGCTACGCCCCTGGACGTGGGAACCTCCAAAATGGGTATTTAATTACTTTTCTAAATATATGTGATTACAAAAAGTGAAAACTCTGAGAGCTACAGCATTTCTCAATCCCCCTTAGTTACCTCAAAGCTTCCCCTAGACACGACCTAGGAGCTGACAGGCCACGCTTGCGTGAAACACTTCTTATCTGATGACAGGCAAAAGGAATGAGCTTTTAAGGCACCGGGTAGACAGTGCAGTCTGAGGCTGTGTCTTGCTGTATTGAGAATCCACTCTTGTACTTTTATTATTTCACTTAAGTTTTGAGACTCTCCCTTGGATTCCTCACGCCTCACTCCCTCCCTCCCTCTCTCCCCTGCAGCTTCATGACTCAGCGTGATTTGTATATATCCTGCTCCCGTGCTGATAAGAGGTATGTAACTGGCGTCTTGGCAAATCCCCTTTAAGGGGTTGAAGTGAGGATGCATGAAAAATTTGTCCTATATCTCCCACTTCCAACATTAAATTTGTCTGCAGTGGGTAAATCCTTAGAAGAGGGGGTAAAACATGGCAGGAGAAACATAAGTTTCAGTCTGACAGTTAAAGAATCAGAGTTAGCACCCAGAAGACCCCCTCTTATCGTGTCTACAAAGTGGAGGATTTGCAAAATCCTTGGGAAACCAGAACTGGAGCAACAGACTGAAATCAATAAGATGGGAAATAAATGGGAATTTGGAGGAATCCGACTCATGCGTTCTGGTGGAGTATTTTTTGTCTGGAAGCCGTGCCCGAGAAAGTATGCACGGTAGTCCCCAGTGAGAACTATTAAATGTGTTTTTCATGTGTGACTTTCCCACTTTTGAACAAGTGATTGCTGTATAAAACCCGGTGAGTACGAAAGTGTCACGGTCGCACAGCGCATGGGAGTGGGATCCCCGGGTCACCGCAAGGAGTTGGCGTACTGTACGCTGGGGCGCGGAGGTGAAGGGGCTTCTTGTATTGACCAGAGCCTGTCGCAAGGCAGGAAGGACTGTGCTACAGGGAATCCCCCAGGTCGCTACCCCCGATGTAAGACCCAGCGGTGACAGCCGAAACAGGTAGAGTAGACACAGAGTCCACCGGTGCATGAAACCGGAGCTAGGCAGAGCAGGCCAGACAGGGACAGAACGTGGCAGATGAAGATCAGCACAATAGATGTCAGCGATAGACGTAGGCAGGACTAGGAACGCTAACGGGCTGGTAAGGGTATTCACTAGAGGGCGCACAAGGACGACACTAGAGAATGGACACCAGCAACCGGGCGCCGACGACAGGAAGAGGAATCCCTATAAAGTCCGTGTCCAAATGCCATAGGTGGAAAGGGAACACCTGTGATTTACTGGCCCTTTAAATCCAGGAGAGCTGCTCGCACGCGCCCCTAGTGGTTGGCCGGGATAGTGCGGGCAGAGGCAGGAGCAGTGACAGCAGCGCGCCATTCGAGGAGGAAGCAGGACCAGATCAGGTAAGTAGACGCGCAGCGAAGTGCTTGCCGGGGACGGCTGCGCCTGGGCTTGGAATCCTGGAACATGGCACGAGAAGCGCCGGGAGGCACGAGCGGGCACGGTCCAGGCGTTGGACTGCAGCGCGCGCCATTACATAAAGAAGGCCGCAACCAGAAAGTAACAACAGTTTTCTGTATTTAATAGGTGAACAGCAGGATACGCCCCACTTTACTTATTTTGCACGTCTTAAAAATGGGGGTTTCCCCTGGAACCAAACGTTTCTTTTTTTTGGTAAATTTCTTTTAAGCGTTTTTTCCGGGGGTTAGTCCGTGGCTGGGAATTTTTCCCTTTCCATCCACCCTTTGGTCCCACCGGGCCCTGGGATTCCAAAATGCTACCTTTTGGGGTGTATGGTTTTTTTTCCCGATTTTAATCTTTTCCCCCCCATGAAGGGGCCGCCCTTCAGCTATTTTGGGGGCCCCCCACCATTTTTTTTTTTCTTAGTTCGTACTTAAAATGACCCGCCCTTCCGAAACTCTTCCCCGGGGACCCTTTCCCCCTTTTCCAAAGGTTTTCCCCTTACCCCTGGTGACCCCCCGTTTTCAAATCCCAAAAAAGGGAGGCTATTACAGCGGGACAAAATATTTCAATTTTAATTTAATTTCCCCAAACATTTCCCCTTTTATAAGAGGAGTAACATGGCAGATTTGGGAGCCATCATTAAGTGTTGGAAGGGGGTGCACTTCCACCCTCTCCCTAGTGTTTAATGACTCACTGACCGCAGCATCCCCAGGGTTATACCCCCCATAACCCTTAAATTTTTTTCCAAATCCTGGCTTTTTATAGGAGTCGGTTTTTCAATAAGGATCCCGGGGCCCCCTTTTAAACATGGCAGTTTTTAAATTTCCCCGGTCAGATTCTTTTTTTTAAAGAATCCACCCGGGTATTTTTATTCTTTTGATGGTTTTGTTGGACGGTTCTGTCCGCAGTTTGCCTGGATTTGGCTGTCCCCTTTAACCATTGAATAGCACAGCTTCTTCCCAAAAAACCCATTGAAAGATTGTCATGTACAATTTTTTGAACCCCGGGCGGTGTAAAAATCTGCGCAGTAAAAACCATGCAGGGAAAGAAAAAACTGGGCAAATTTTCTTTTTGATGTCTACGGGGATGGTTTGGGGACGGTCATTTTAAAATCTAAAAACCCGTCTAAAAAAACTCTCCCGTGTGGACGGATTTTTACCCCCAGCCCAGTTCATACTTTCCCCCCCTTTAAAATAATTTATTTTATTTCATTTTTTAATTTTTTTAAAGGGCCATGTTTCAAAAAACACCCCTTTTTTGCGGGGGGGAAATTTAAAGGGCCCCGAAATTTTACCCGTGTGGACGGGGTTTTGGGAGGGGGGGCCCGGAAACCTTTGTGGGCTCATAGGATTTATCCTTTACAGCGCGGGGGGTTAAACCCGAGAACTGTGGATTCCCGAAAAGGGACGGGGACGCAGTACGGCAAAAAATTTAAACGGACTGAAATTTTTTTAACCGTGGGGAACAAACCCTAATATTTTATCCCCCTTGGGGTCCCGGGACCACTATGGGGCACGATCGCTTGTCCTATATACAGCAGTACAAACTGTACTCCCCATATTGGGGTTTTTTCATTTATTTTTTTACCTATTACTTTCCTTTTCCTTTTTGGGCGACTTACCTGATAGTGGGAAAACCCCTACTTTGAGGTTTTTGGCCCAACTGATTGTCCCCCCCAGGAGGGTTTTTCGGAAAGGGAGGAATGGTGTTGCACCCAAGGGGAATACCCCTTTGATAACAGCCAGCTCTCTGATTGAAGGAGCAGCTTCTACATCAGTCAGTCCTGGGCTGACTTGTAATGCAGAGAAAAGGGGGGAAGCAAGAATTTCCATTCTCCCACCTTTTTTCCCCTTTGGGACGGGAAAATGCCACGCTCCCCACCTTCCAAAGGGACCCCAAAACTGCAGCTGCGGGGAAAGGGCTTTTAAAAAAAAAGAAAATTTCCCCTATCCCTTTGTTACTGCCCCCCCACATAATAAAGAGGCCAGTGCCCAATAAAGGGGGGAAAACTGATAAAACCCCTTGCTCTGCTTTAATTTTTTAAACGTTTCCCATGTAAATTGAAAAAATTACAAAAAACAGTGGAAAGTGGTGCTGTTTCCCGGGGGGAAAAGGCGGTTTAACATAGTTGCACTTTTTGTTTAGATTTAGCCCTAGTCCCCAAGGGGGCCCCCTAAAAAGGGTTTTGGCGGGGCCCAAAAGGGGCCGGGTTTGGCTTACTAATCTTTTTTTTGTAAAACGGGAAAACCTGTTTTGGGTCCCCTTTGAAAAATATTTGCGGGAAAAACCCAAGATATTTTGCTTTTTTACCCGGGGGGTCCCCAAACCGTTTTTTTCTGGGGGACCCAGGGTTTCCCTTAGATATCACCCGGGGGGTCCATCCCCCCTTTTCTGCCGGGGACTTTGTGAGGGCTTAGCATTTCAGCCGGGTCACCATGCAAATTGCAACACAGCCTGGGAACCTCTATCCCAAAAAAATTTTTGCCCTAAAAAAATAACTCATCCCATGTCCCAACAGGCCCATTTAACCTTGCCAGTTTTTCCATGCGGGGAAGTTGTGGGTCCCACAGTGACTACCCTTCACTGCACTCCTAGGGAAACAAAAGGGCCAGCTTTTCTATATTAGGCGGGGTTAATTTTCAAAAGAGCAAAAGGGGTTTTTTTTTTTGCCCGGGGATACAACCCATTCATCAAAACCCCGGGGCCCCACCAGTGGGGGGTTGTTTTTTTTGGGGGAAACCCCCCCCGTGGAGCAAATTTTTCCTTGGGGCCCCTTTTCAGTAAAGTTTTTTTTCTTGAAGCCCACCATTGGAGGGATTTTTGGGGGAGCCATTCTGCAGTTTACAGTACATAAATGTACATACTGCACATGCTCTTGCATTTTCCCTCCCTTCCAAATTTCAGCCCCAGGTCTGCTTTTGTCATTGGCCCACTATACCCAGAGGCCCACCGGGAGTTTCCCTTGTCTTGAGCCTTGCAGGAGTTGACAGTTTTCAGACCCTTCTCCATACACCCCTTTCGCTGTTTTGATCTTAAAATAGTTGCCCTATTAAAACCCGGGTTTTTCAGGGTGAAATGTATTGTTCACTAAAACTTTCTTTAGCCATATTCGCTGCTTCCCAGGGAGCTTCTCTTTTAAGAGAAACCCTTTAAAGATTCTGGGTGGTACTAGTCCCAATCTCATATCCCTTTTATCTTTTCCCAAAAGGAAAACATTAAAGGGGTGTTAAAAAAAGTATTGAGGTTTGGAACCCTCTTTTTTGAGCCGAAATTAAATTTAAAACCCTTTGGGGGCTTTTGAAAATCTTTAAAAGGGAACCTGTGACATCTCCTGACATGTTTGTTTTAGTAAATAACTCCGTTTCCTGTGAAATAACAATTTGAGCCTCTTTTCTTTTAAAACCCGTGTTTTTGTGTTCTCTATTTTACAATACATTTCCCAAAATCACAGCACAAATAACAACTTTAAAAAAACATCAAAGGCATATAGGAGTTTTTTTAAAAATGCATTCTGTAAGGATATATGAAAATTTGGGGTTTTTTAAGGGTTTACAATTTTGATTTAAAAGTGTTAAGTTTTTACCTCCCGATTTTTGTCAAGGGGACCCCAGTACAGGTAGCCCAACCCTAAAAATTAACCCCCCTTAGAGTGTTCAGAAAATCGGGGGGTGAGCTTAAGCCTTTTGATCAAAATTTTGACACTCCGAAAACATAACATCTGAGTTATTTTTCTATTTATGATTAAGTCTTTCAGTTTGCCATTAGTTTCGGGGTGGAAGGCAGAAGAGAAGGACAGAAGATGCCAACCCACCACAAATGCTCCCAAAAACCCTTGACAAAACTGTACCCCTTATCAGACAAAATACGGGGGGAATACCATGGAGTTCAGTTGTGATGAAAAATAATCGACAAGGGGGTTTTGGGTGAAAGGGAGTTTCTTAAAGCAATAAGGTGAACATTTTAGAAAAGGATCCCCAAACCCCCTTTAAATTTCCGCTTACCCTTGGAAAGGGGGAAAATCGTTTAAATTTAAAAAAACCATAGGTTGAGACCAAGGGGCCCATTGGGGGAAGGGGAGGGGTGCAATAATCCTTCAGGGGTTGTGGGGTTTTACCTTTTTTTCCCCAGAAAGTTTCACAAGCAGTAACAAATTCCCTGACTACACGCTGCAGGAGGGCAACCCTAGGTCGAAAAGGAGGTATCGGTGCCCGCATGCCAGGATGCCCCCGCGGAATGAGGAGTGAACCTCCCCCAAGTTTTCAAACGAAGATGACATGGGAAAAAAGTTTTTGGGGGGGAGACTGGGGGGGCCGAGCCTTGTGGTTCGAAACGGGAGACTAAGTCACGTAAGGGGGAGCAAAACTCTCCCGGAGCGGGATTTTTTTGGTTCCTCCCCGAGGTCACTTAAAACCCCAAAGCTTGGCAAAGGGGCCCCGGCTTTTAAAATTTTTGCCTGGCGATAGGTCACACAAAGTTAAACTGTAAAAAAAAAAGCCATCGTGCTTGACAGGGGTTCAACTTTAGATTGTCAAAATACAGAAGGTTTTTATGATCAGGAAGAAAAGTCCCTTGCCTAACCCCCCCCAAAGGTGCCTACTCCAAAAACCCCTTTTTGGCTAGGTTCCCGGTTACCAATTTTGTAGTTGACCTCCGCGGTGGAGAATTTTTGGGAAGAAGGCAAATGGGTCGGGATTAGTATAAGGTAGTTTCCCCGGGGGAAGGATGCTCCTACCCCTGTTTCAGATGCGTCCATGTCTATGACAAAAGGTTGTTCTGGATCTGGGACGACCAGGACAGGTGCAAAAGTACACCATTTTTTCAAGGTAAAGAATGCTTGCTCCGCCTCAGGTGTCCAGGAGGTGGGGTCAGCCCCTTTCCTAGTAAGCATCTAATACAAAAATCAGTGGCACACTAAAAACTAAGTGAAACATCAGGGTATATAGGAATATTGGAAATGCATTACTGCTAAGGAAAATATGAAAAACCTGGGACTCTTAGTTTACAGTTTTTGATCAAAGATTGTATTATGCTCACCTCCCAATAGCGTCAAGGGGATCCCAGAACAGGTGAGTCCCTAACCACTAACATGTTACCTCACTAGGAGTCCGTTCAGACTCAACATCTCAGGGAGTGACAGGAACTTGCAATTGAACTATCCTGCACTGGTTTAAAAGAGGCGGCAGAGTGCAGCAAGCCAATGAGATTGCCATTTCTCAAATAGACTACAAAAGTTAAATTAACTGTGCACATCTAAAATATATTTGAAAAACGTAAGCATAGGTGCACACTGAAAAGGCAATAGCATACATCTAATACAAAAATCAGTGGCACACTAAAAACTAAGTGAAACATCAGGGTATATAGAGATGTTGTAGTCTGAACGGACTCCTAGTGAGGTAACATGTTAGTGGTTAGGGACTCACCTGCTCTGGGATCCCCTTGACGCTATTGGGAGGGCAGCTTAATACAATCTTTGATCAAAAACTGTAAACTAAGAGTCCCAGGTTTTTCATATTTTCCTTAGCAGTAATGCATTTCCAATATTCCTATATACCCTGATGTTTCACTTAGTTTTTAGTGTGCCACTGATTTTTGTATTAGATGTATGCTATTGCCTTTTCAGTGTGCACCTATGCTTACGTTTTTCAAAATATATTTTAGATGTGCACAGCCTAATTAACCTTTCATAGTAAGGTCAGTGATGGGGTTTAACAATCAGGGAAACATTCTGTCAGGGCTAGGCGGCGCTCAGCTTCCAGGGAGCAATGTTCTGCAGCAGCTGATTTGCGACCCCACCCGGATAGACAGTCTGCTGGCAACTCCATGAGTGACAGAGGCCCAACCACTCTGGAAAGGAGGCCTGTCGCACCAGCCAATGGGAGGACCTGGAGGCCACTCCAATCAGCAGCAGGGGCGGTATCCGGGGATCACATTTAAACTACTTGCAGGCTGAGTGCTGCACCTGTGATATTCTCCTGGCTGCCTATTACCTGTGCTATTGTTTGTTGTTTTGCATATCCATGTACCAGACCTCTGGTTGTTTTCCTGACCCTGTCTTGGGCTCTGATCATGTACCTCGCTCCTGTTCGGTTTGACCTCGTATTGTTTACGTTTTCTCTCTGGTTCCGTTTTGTGGCTTGGCGTTCCTGATTGGCTTTTGACCCGGACTGTTGACCCTTCTTCCTCCTGATGGCCCCAGCACTTTAGCAGCGCAGGGACTGTCGCCCAATTGGTGTCTGCCTCCTAGGGCAGAACGTCAAGTAGGCAGGGACAGTGGGCTGGGTTCCAGTCAGGGCTCACTGTACCTCCCTTGACGTGACAAATTCTTACTAAATTTACGATCATAGTTAGCAAAACCTAAAAAACATTGGATCTCTTTGAAGGTAGTAGGTCTCACCCCCTGAGTGATGGCCGAAACCTTTTCTTGATCCATACTTATAGCACTAGGACTAAGTATGTACCCCAAGAACCCTATCTCCTGGACTCCGAACAGACATTTAGACAGTGGCGCATAATTTATTCTGACGTAACCTGGAGAGGACCTCCCTTACATGATTCCGATGAGTATCATAATCTGGAGAAAAGATGAGGATGTCATCTACGTACACAATAACAAAACGACCCAGAAGGTCCCTAAAGATATCATTAACAAATCGTTGGAAGACGGCTGGGGCATTACAAAGACCAAAAGGCATGACTAGGTATTCGAAGTGCCCCTCAGGTGTATTAAAGGCCGTCTTCCATTCGTCCCCTTCTCTGATCCGGATTAGGTTGTATGCCCCCCAGAGATCGATTTTGGAAAACCATTGGGCACCCACAACCTGGCTAAAAAGATCCGGGATCAGGGGAAGTGGATGCTGGTCCTTTATAGTGATCTTATTAAGCTCCCTGTAGTCAATACAAGGACGGAGGCCTCCATCTTTTTTCTCGACAAAGAAAAAACCCGCACCCACCGGCGAGGTAGATGGTCGTATGTGACCTTTTTCCAGGCTTTCCTTGATATATTGACGCATAGATTCTGGTTCCATGGTAGATTAGTTGAAAATACGACCCTTAGGCAGCTTTGCCCCCGGAACGAGGTCTATAGTGCAATTATATGGCCGATGCGGCGGGAGGGTGTCTGCAATGGTCTCATCAAAGACGTCTTTGAAATCTTGAAATCTTTGAGACGAAGTCCGGCCTAGTTTGATTATCATTTACAGAACACACCAAGGACTGTACAGTCTTTAAATGAGGACCACATGACTTCCCCCATTTAACCAACTCAGCAGTCCTCCAGTCAAGCACAGGATTAAGGAGGCGTATCCATGGTAAGCCCAAAATAATATCTGTAGTAAGTCTCTCCATTACGAAAAAAGACAATTGTTTGGAATGCAGGCACCCAACATTCAAGGTAATTTCCGTGGTACGGTATTCTATTCTTCCCTCCGTTAAGGGGGTAGAATCTACGCCTGAACCCGAAAAGGGAGAACATAATGGAATTAGTTCTAGCCCTAAGTCTTGGGCCACAGTTATGTTAATGAAACTAACGACTGCTCCTGAATCGATCATGGCTTGGCAAACAAAGCTCTTGGCCCCAGAAATTAAGGTTACCGGCAAGGAAATCTTATTATCCCAATTAAGGGGTACCTGTACATCTGAGTTATCCTTCTTGCTGTCCTTCAGGCGTTTGCCGATCTCCCACGGTGACTTAGGCCGGGTCAGGGAGCTCCTCAGAACATGGCCGGACTCCCCACAGTAGAAACACAAGGCATTGTCCGCTCGATGTTTCTTCCTGATAGCCGCCAACGCGGAGCCCAATACCATGGGTTCCTCTCCGGAGCCCGCAGCGGGAGATGGTGAGGAGAGCGGAAGAGGAGTTTTATCAGACACAGCAGAGAAAGATTTGACAGGGGAACCCGACCTAAACTGTCCGGTAAACCCCCTCCCCCCATCTTTTCCCTGCGTCTTTCTCTCAACCTTCTGTCAATAGATATAGCCAAGGTCATAAAATCCCCTAACGTCTCAGGAATAGGATGACTGACCATAGCATCCTTCACAGCTTCAGACAGCCCCTATCTTAAGAGGGTTTTCAGAGGTGGGTCAGGCCACCCAATTACCGAGCACCATTGGCAGAATTCGGAACAGTAATCCTCGGCATACTTAATGCCCAATCCTGAGGTGGACCCTGGAGGAGGGACACCGCCATGGCAACTTTCTCAGCCTCTGAGGAAAAGTGGTTGAAATGGAAAAATAGGCGACAAGATTCCCTGAAGGTCCGAAACTTATCAGGGTTTCCATCAAAACAGTCAGGAGGTCGCATGTGCTGTACATTTTGACCCACAAACCTGGGAAGGGGTACAGATACTAACGGGACGACTGGATCAGGCGCCGAAGTAGACATGGCATCCAGCCGAAGTGAGATCTGGGACATAAGGCCCGCCATGCCCCGGAATTGTGTGGTAAAACTCATCCAGTCGGTCCGAGACCGACAGGTCGGTACTCATACTGACCCACAGGTGAGATGGTTTAGAATAATGGCTTGCTATAATGTCAGGGACCGGTCAGTGACACACACAGACACAGACAAGTGGACCCTGACTCTGTTCCCAGCCCCTGTCCCTGCCTTTTTGGGAACCTGACTTAATAGGCCGGCCCCAACCGGAAGACTGATGGCTGCACTGATATAGGTGCAACACAGACAGGACAAACAAACACAGAACAATAAACGTGGTCCGGCGATCCAAGACGGCAACAGTACGGGCAGCGTGGTACAGAGACGTGAGACAAAGAGGATAACCGGAGGCCAAATGAAAGGTCAGGAGGTCAGGAAAGCACAGAAACGACAGGAGAACGGACGGCGAACTAAAGGGGAATACCTATAGCAGGCAAAGAGGGAAGGAAGTGGTGACTATAAATAGGGAAGGGGAGGAAACAGAGCAGAAGTGATAGGGAGCAGAACCTGTCCATCACCAAGAGAATTGATTAACCCAGACAGTGCTGGAAAGTTCCTGGCCACGGGCATTGGCCAGGATTCAATTAAAGTCCAAGGTAGAGGATAAAGCAAAGCCACAGTTATGGTCGCAGCGGCCGTCGCCGACGACCAGAGCAAGATGACAAGACAGTATTACTGAATCAGTCAGATGGGTGTTACTAAAAAGGGGTATATCCCTGTACACACTGACTGTTATCACTGATTGGACAACATCAGACTGTGCAGGGACACACCTCCAATTGGTAACACCCAGCTGACAGATTGGTAATGAATTTTTAGGGGGAATAACAGGTTAACCACACAACATAGAGACTAAGGAAAGATGATTTAGAATTGTTTAAATTTTCCCCCGGGAAAAAGAATTTAATTAAGGGCGGGAAAGTTGGAAAAAAACCACAGGCCCCCTTTTAATGCCTTTTTATAAATCCTCTGCCCTTTGGGTCCGATCACTGAATTTTACCCCAAAACTTCTTTATGTAATCCCTAACATTCAAGGTAATCAATCCCTTAAGGTCAATGTGTAATGAGCTTTCAAGATACTATAAAATAAAAAGGACGCGATTAAATTTTTGGGAAAATTTGGAAATTTTAAAAATGGGGCAAAAGGGGAAAACCCCTTTTCATTAAAAAAGGGTTAACATTAGTTGAAAAGCAAAAAGGTTTTAGAGATGATCTAATTTTTGGCAGTAAGGGGGGATTTTCCCGACCAAATTCAAAAAACCAAACCCAGACAGGAAACCCCTTTTTAAGCGATAGTTAAAGGGAAAAAAGCCCAAACAATTTTGGGAGTTCTTATTTTTTAAAGAGTTATTATATTGAATTTCCAGGATTAATGGGGTTAAAGGTATTAACCCGGTTTTTGGGGGAAAAAGGGGGGATTTAACACAAAATTTTGTTTTAGGGTTTAAAATTGGGGAAAATACCTACAGGGACTTTATTTTTACTTCTTTATAGAAGAATGAAAGTACGTAAAGCAAAACTCTGGGATAATTGATATGACTTGTTCAGAAGGAAAACAAAGGAGATTTCCAAAAATGAATTTTAAAATTTTAAAAGAAAACTTCCTAACAAAGTTTGGGCTTTATCTAAAAGGGCGGGGGGTGACAAAAAATAGGGAAAATTTTTCCTTTTTATCAGCCATAGGGAGGTTTCTGAAATATAAAAATTTACCCGCAAAGGCTGGGGGGGAAACCCTTTTTTAAATCGGTTTGGTCAGACCCATGGGAAACCCAGGGCAATGGCATTTGGGCAGGGGAAAAAGGGCCCACCTAAGAGGTGACGCAACAGGATAAACCTTAAAACAGTCATTTAATTTTTTGGTACTACCCCACAAAGACACTTACAATGGGAATGATCTTTGGGGATTAAAAGAAAAGGGGTTTTTTCCTTGGGTTGGGGAAGGGGCTGAAAAGAATGCCCTCAAAAGAAATTGTTTTAGAAATTCCCCCAGCTTGGCCCAAAATTAGGGGATAAAAAAGGGAAAATTTACATAGTCCGAACAGAATTTGACAGTCCCCCTCCTCATTTAAAGCAGAAAAATAACGTTTTAATCAAACCCTGGTTGTCCCCGATGGTTTTAATTGGGAATTTTTAGGGAAACTGGGGCTTATCAAGCACTATCTGAGGTTTTAAGGGGTTGGGGGGTCAAGGGTCGTTTTTGGGGTTTGTCTAGCTGCTGAGTGAGTCGGGAAACCACCCCCATAAAAAACGTAAGCAAGATACTGATTCCCTTTTGAAAAATGGGCACAACTTTAAATTTTTCAGGAGGCCCAAAAAAATTTTTGGAGGTTACAGAAATATGTACAGTTTCCCCAAACCCCTTTTTTTGGTTCTATTTAACCCTTTCCCCAATTAGGTTCACAAGTATCTGTAAGTAGTCCATGTCCTATTAACATCAATGGGAATCCATGTTGTTCTTTTTTTTTTCATGAAATTTTTTTGCCAAAGCGAAAATTGGGGAACCCTGTATTTTTCCCCCACTGAAAGTCTAGGATAGTAAAAAAACTTTCAGTAATCTACAAGTCATTTTTTTATGTTAAATTTCACTGTATTACCAATTTTTTTTTGCTTGGAAAAAAAGGGAAATTTTTCAGTCCAAAAAGGGAAAAAGGGTTTAAAAAGGGACTACTCCATTACTGGGTCAAGCCCCTTTCCCGCCCCCCGAGATACCCCGGGTTCCCTTCGAAAATTCCAACCGTTCAAAATTTCCAAGTATATAAAAAAACCCCTGGCCCCCATAGGGTAGGGTTTCCCCAAAAAAAATTAAATCCCCTTTTTAAATTTCCCTTTTAAAAAAAAAAAGTTTCATTTTAAAAACAAAATTTGAAAAAAGGTTTCGGAAAGTCCTTGTCCCGAGCGTCCAAACCCTGATTTTTTTAGATACATATTGGGGAAAAAATACCTTACAGTAGGGGAAAAACACAACACTTTGTTTTTTAAAAGGGTCTTACAAAAATCTGTTCTGACAGGGCAACTTTCTTGACCCAAACTTTCCCCTCACGGGATCAGAAAATTTTTCCCTCAACCCAAATTTCTCACTTGTTTTTTAATTCCCCATTTTGGGTAAAAAGCCATGCTCTTTTGGGGCCTCATGACATAAAAATTGAGGTGTAAGCAGCAGCAGGAACAAATTTAAAAAAAAAATTAAAAACTTTAAATTTTCTTCCCCCAATTGGGCACAAAATTAAGGGTTAAAACTCCGTCAAAACATTAAAAATTCCCAAAAAGGGGAAAAAATATTAAATCCTGTCTAAACCTTAAAAAACAAAAATTTTGGGGTGGGTAAACTACTTTAAAAATACGTTTTCCAAAGGGGGGCCCTTTTTCAAAAAGGGGTAGTTTCAAAAAATGTGTTAAATTGGGCTCTTTATGGTTCCCCTTTCCCAATCAGGGGGTTTACAGGGCTTTTTAAACGAAAGGGTTTTGGTAACCAAAGGGGGAAAGATTTTCGGGGCCATTTAAAAAATGTAGGTTTTAAAATTCCTTACCCCTCCAACCCCGGGGACCCCTTTTCCAGGGAAATTGGTTTGCCCCGGGCCTTTGGGGGGGCCATGGGATTCCCCCATTTTTATTGGGGAAAGTAAAGTCCCATTTTTTTAGCAGGGCGGAGGCGGGTTTCTAAATTCTTTGGGAAAAATGTTTTAAGGAAGCCCCCAGTAACCCCCTTTTTAATCTATTTTTTTCCGTTTTGGGGGGCCCCAATTTTAAAACCCAAGGGTTTTAAAGGTTAACGGTTGGGGAGAAAACAAACCCCTTTTATTTGGACAAGGGGAGGGGGAAGGGGAAAAGGGGGCCCCGTAAGGGATTGAAAGTTTCCCCAAACCAAAAGAATAAGGAGTTTTTGAGAGTTTTTTTTCCACAGTGGAAATAAAAGGGTTTAGTTTTCCTTAATGGAGGTTCAACGGAAAAATTAAGGGTGGGAACAAAAACCCCAAATGGGTTGGCATTAAAGGGGAAAAACATTTTACCCCACCCTACAGAACAAAAAAACGGGGGTTTTTTGGGGGAAAGACAAAAGTTGTTTGGGGTTTTTTTTGGGGAAAAACCCCATTTGGCAGGGGGGTCCTTTTTTGTACCCGGTTTTGGGTTTATTTCAAAAGGAAGGGGTTTTGGGGTTTGCCTAGGGGGACTGGGAACCCCAAAACTATGATTTTTCTTGGTGGGTCTCAAATAAAATTCCCTGGGCCCCAAAACAAAAAGGGGGAAAGGGTTTATAACCGAAAAAGAATAATACTTTTAAATAACGGCCAACGCCCCCCTGTCCACCCAAAGGTCCCCCCCAAAAGGAAGAAAGGGGTTTATGTAAATTGAGACGCAGGGTTTATGTAAACCCCACCCTCAAAATGTGTTTTTCTAGGAGGATCAGAAGCATTCCTATGGATGGGGCTGAAATCACCTTTATCTAGAAGAGTAAAAGTAACCAAGTACACTATAGGTAAACAGCAAATTTATTACATACTCTGTAACAGTGAGTTATGTTTCAATTCCTGGACATCTGCTTTAGGTCATTAGATCTAATCTTGTATTTGTAATGAACCAAGGTTGTGGATCCACTGGACCACCGCAAGCGGTAGTACGGGCCGCACCAGGGAGCGGAGTCTAAGTGGGTCCTGGTTTTCACCAGAACCCACCGCAAAGCGGGATGGACTTGCTGCGGCGGGATTCCACCAGGTCGCTACCCCTGATGTGACTTGCTTGCTGTGGTAGCCGAAGTGCAGCGTAAACCAAAATCGACAGGCAAACTTGTAGTCAGGGTCGGGCCAGAAGGTCAGGGCAGGCAGCGAAGGTTCGTAGTCGGAGAACGTAAGCCGGAGGGACTGGTGCACGGAAACGGCAACCGGAACACAGAAAAGGCTTCCTCGCATAGGATACGGGCACTATGGATTCTGCAAAGTGCTTCTGGAAGGTGGAGCATTATATAGGGTCAGCGTCCAGTATCAGCCAATTACCGTCGCGCTGGCCCTTTAAATCTAGGAGAGCCGACACGCGCGCGCCCTAAGGAGCGGGGCCGCACGCACCGGCCAGCAGACAGGTGCGGTGAAGCAGGAGCGTGGCCGGGTAAGTGGCTGTGCCCAAATGAGCGAGTGCGGCCGCGATCCGACATGCGGACCGCGGCGCAGCTCGCTACGGGCGCAAGGGGGGACCCAGGGGACCGAGTGCGCCCGCAGCCCGAACTGCGGGCTGCGGCGCAACTCGTGACAGTATTGCATCTATCTAGGAAGCACTTTAGAAATTTCTGAATATCAACCTAAAGTATCAAGGATTTTTAACAAACATAAAGGGCCACATGTATGAACCTGTTTTGGTCTAAAACTCATAGGTTACTATGGGAAAAAGAGTGATTTTTAGACCTAAACAGGTTCATACATGTGGCCCAAAGTGTCAAAAATACATTTAGTTGTTGAACTTATACTTGAGTCAAGTACTTGTCCTGTATATAAATGTGCCTGCAATATAGGTTAATACGAGCTTATTCTAAACTCCAGTTACCAGGAAACATAATTTATTCAGAATCCTGTCCATAATAAATATGGTAATAAGAATGAATGCCAATAAGATTATACTCTATACTGTATGTATGAATTCATTTATGATTGTTATAGATCAACAAATTCTGTATAATTGTTAGAAGATGAAAATGATGTTACAAATTGTACATTAATTAAAGCCCATAGAATTCATAACGCTGTTGCCCGTCTTCTCCTGGTCTCCATACTATTTTACTTTCTAGAGCAGCCATGTCCTGTAATAAGTAGCCTACCTCTATTCCAGTGGTGCTCTCTATGTCCAGCCATTTCCTGGCATCACACAAGAAGGCTTTTTTCCAACAAAACTTTGGAGTGACTTTCTTACATTTCCATGACAAAATACAGTCCTAATTTTGGTACCAAAGACGAGCAACCAAACTAATAAGAGGAATGGAGCATCTTAGTTATGAGGAAATTTTAAAAGAATTAAACCTATTTAGTCTTGAGAAAATATGGCTCCAGGGAGATATGATTTATTTATATAGCTATATAAATGGCCACAACAGAAAGTATGATAAAAAGCTATTTCATGTAAAAATTCAATATTCAGAGGAGAAAAGCCTTCTTTATCATGAGAACTGTGTATCTGTGGAATCGCCGACCGTGGAGCTGGTCAGAGCAAGAACACGTAATGGTTTCAAGAAAGGCTTAGATAACCACTTACTACTAATAAAAATTAACTCCTTAAAGAGAACCTGTCACTCAGGTTATGCCCCCTTGCTGAGGACAGCACAAGCCAGTGTCAGACCTGCTGTTTCCAGTGCTGTGCCCCTTATTCTGTAGGATGCTGTAGTTTTAGAGCAAATCTTATTCTTGAGCAGGTGTTAGCCCTGCCCACCAGAGGCTAACACCGCCCCCAAAGTAGCAGAACGGGTAAAACCTTCCTAAAGTCACCTCATTGGAATCAACACCCCTCAGAGAACACATCTAGTGGTGTATTGTGCATTTGGGGGGCACATTGGTCGACAGCTTTTTAGTATTGGACCACAAAAATGTAAAACAAAAAAAAAAAGGGAATCCGCCCTTGTTTTTTGGGGGTTAATTTTTACAGTATTTGCCGTGCGGTATCAATGTCAGGACAACTTTACTATGCGGGTTGGTACAATTATAACAATATACATTTTTTTATAGTTTTCATTTTTTACTACATGAACACCGTAAAACTGCATTTGTAAAAAAATTGCGTTTTTATGTTGTCCTATTCTGACAGCCAAAACTTTTGTATTTTTCTGTGTACAGAGCTGATTAAGGGCTTATTTTTTGCAGGATGAGTAGGTGTTTTCATTGGTACTATTTTGGGGTTCATATGATGCATTGATTGATTTTTGGGAGGCGGGATGAACAAAATACAGCAATCCTGGTAGTGTTTTTTATATTTTATAGTGGTCATCTTGTGGTATAAATGACATGCTAGGTTTACTCAGCTGGTCAGTACGATTACAGCGATACCAAATTTACATTTTTTTATGTTTAACAAAAACACTTAAAAAATAAAACATGTTTTTTACGCTGCCATTGTCTGAGAGCCATACTTTTTTATTTTTCTGTGTTTTTCGCGGATTTCTGTGCGGATTAAATAACATTACAGATTTAAAGGCTAGGTCGTATGCTTTATTTATTTTTGATCTTTCTGGTGACGCTATGCGTGTGTTTACTTTTTTCTTTGTATTCGTGTTTTACTTTTTTTTAAATTTTTTACATTAGTTACACCTCTACAGATCACTGTTACAATACATAACAATGAATGTCTGTACTGTTAGTCATTGTAGCTGTCATAACCATGACAACTGTCAGTCTTCATGGCGGTGACGTAACAGACACAGCCTAGAAAACTTTCTTAGGCTTTCGGGTTGTCAGGGAAGCCATTGGCACCGGCGATCGCATCACCTTGGGTCTGATGGTGACAAAGGTGCCCCCTCCCTCTGTCTCTCTGTAAGTGATCGTGGCAGCTAAGGGCATGTCCCCACTGCACGGGTTTTCAGCCAGTTTTTCAGCCGGTTTGCGGTTTTTCAGACCGCCTGAAAAACCGGCCGAAAATGAGCACAATTGTGCTCTATGGAAAACCCGTGCAGCAGTCCCCACTGCACTGGTTTTCCGCCCGGCGGTTTTTCCGCCCGCGGGCCGCTCAATGAACATTGAGCATGTTCATTCTTCCGTCCGGTTTCCGGACGGAATATGAACAACTCAATGGGAGGGGTCTTCTCCGCTCATCGCGGAGAAAAGCCGTCACCCCCGCGGCCGTGGGGATGGCTGCAAAATCGGACAAGTACCGGCCGGGTAAACCTACCGGTATTTGTTCACTGCCGTGTGAACGCACCCTGAGGGGTTAATCGGATGCGAGTGGAGCAAACTCCAATCATAGGCGACAACGCATGGTGTCAGCTGTAATATACAGATGACTGCGTTCCTCTTTTGCGGGCTCTGCTTGTGAGCCCGCAAAATGTCCTGGACATTCCTGAATGTCCAAATGCGTTAAGGCACTTGTGATTTGGATGTTCAGGAAAGTTGTCAAAATTCAGGAAGGGGTCAATACTTACATAACCGTATAAAGCGTCTAGATCCAGACGATGGCAACTTTGGGATCAGGAATGACATTTTTTTTGAGTTCCAAAGTCTTTATCAGTATGTGAAGCAAAGCTGAAAAGTCCCTATCCCCTTCCCTTCATCCACATCTTTCCCCACCCTTGATTGAACTTGATGGACATTTGTCTTTTATCAACCACATTAACTATGTAAATTAGAAAAGTTCTGATTGCAAATTTTCTTGCAGATTTTGGCTTGGATTATTACGTGTGCTTACCACCTACCATCTGTCTCATTGTTTCTAACTGGAATCTGCACCATAGTTCTTATGGTGATTATTTTTCCATGCGTTTTTCTGTATAATCGAAAAAAAATAAATGACATGGAATTTATTTAACCCCTTAACTCCCAGGCCTGAAAAGTAGTTAATGACCAGAAAGTTTTTTTAGTTTTTGCCTCCTTGCGTTTCAACAGTTGTAACTTTTTTATTTTTTCAATGACGCAGTTGGATGAGGCCTCGTTTTATTCGAGACAAGTTGTTCTTTATGAGGGAATAGTTTAAGTTCACTTATAAATAATTGCAAAAAAAAATTTCATTAAAAAAAAAATAATTTTGGTTTTTTTTAAATTGTTTTTACACTGTTCATATTTCACACGTAATAACTTGTTAGATTAATTCTACAGGTTATTACGGTCATGTGGATACCTAATATGTGTAGGTTTTTTTGTGTGTAATTTATGCACAATTATTTTTTCTTAAATATTTATTTTTATTTTCTTATTTATTTTTTATTCTTTTCTTTACACTTTTTATGTTTTTTTACTGTTTTTTTTAAATCTCATGAAGGGAGAACTGTTTTACATTTTTTTAATTTATTTTTTTACACTTAGTAATGTATTAGCCTATTTATATATGCTAATACATTATAATCTGTGTCAGTCTAACACAGACAGTGCTCAGGACAGCACACAGGCTGGCCTGATCACTGGCTTGTTACACAGACAGCTCTGGGGCCACTCTAGGTCCCCAGGCTGAAATGTGCAAGCCCTTCCCCCATCTCTGTTGGGTCACCGGGTGTTCCGATCACCCGACAGAGCAGAGGAACCCTTTGATTGCGGTGCGGTAATGCACCGCCGCAATCAAAGGGTTAAAGCATCGGGTTGCGGAGGTTTCCAGCCGACGCCAAAATCAGTGGGCGGTCGTTAAGGGGTTAAATTATCTCAGTGCAGACTCAGACTCAGTGCAGACATGTATGTACCAGGCTCTGCCAGTATTCTGGTATCCTGTCAGCCCAAAAACTGTTGCAGCCCTGTTCTCTAGATGTATGAGAAGGCGTGCTCCAAAATGTTGTGGCTTCCACACCACTTTGTATTGCGCCTAAGATGTGGGGGTGTTCTACATATTTATGACCGGAGGACGGAAAAACTAGGCGCATTACTGCTTGAACAACCAGAACAAGTTAAAAGTGATCTATCGGAACCTGAGTTGTCGCAGTGGAAATGACCCACAGTAGAACAGGTTCATACATTCTGGCGCATTCTACTTTGCGTGAATACTATTTAGAACTGGCCTCTTTGGGCCTACATCGTGCATGTCGCCCAAAGTGTCTAAAACCATGGCAAAATCTGAAACATTGAAAGTAAAAACACTGCAGATTTTGCGTTAATTTTCTGACTTGATTCCATAACAGCCGTGTGAATATGACCTAAAGCATCTACCTTTTCTTTTTTTTTTTTTTTGTAGAAGTAAAAGCTTTGAAACTTGCTTCGAGGAAGTCACAGGACTTGCACATACTTTTCTCAAAAACTTTTTTAAAAATGG